>JBBPLO010000591.1:0-17351 GCA_038089835.1 Retiboletus flavoniger | reverse complement strand
TCAGCACATTCATACACAATCCTCATCGCACATGTTCAGAATTGTAATGGCTCACGCCACATCACCCTCCTTCGCACGGCATCAACTTGTCAAGAACAGCGGAAAGACTCGGCTATATATTGCGCTAGATTCGACGAATTAAACTATCTAATATTCAGCCCTCCGCTAGTCCATGCCCTCCTGGGGTCCATGTGAGTAAATGATGTTTATGTGGCATCCAAGATCTTCCCACCATAACATACATCCTCTCTTTCATACCATTGGCTGGTACATGATTAGAGTAGATAGCTTTTGTTATTGTTCACATTATGTGTTGGACTCGAGTGCTTTGGAGTAGGCAGATAATACCTTTCATTATCTGTCACCAAAATAGGTAGGCTCTTGAGGCAATAACATATCCAGTGTTCAATGAAATCAGTACTTTCATAGACCAGAAATGTGTGCCCCAAAAAGAATGCCAAAAAGTTGTGCTACCTTGGTCTGAGAGGTTTTTCCACAAGCACATCACAATGTAGTAGTGTGATATACATCACCTTCAGTACTTAATCAAAGATAAAACCTTCCAGAATGCAAGACCCAACATGTCTAATGCACTTGGTGTTACGCGAAGCATACCAATGGAGGTCTCGAGGGAGCTATTCAGTTTAAGGCGATACTCACGAAGAGACCGACTTCTCAAACGGAAGACTCAAGGATTGCAGTGGGACTTGGGGAGACTAGGGATGATGCTAGATGTATGCTTGTATTGCACAGATCAAGTATGAACTACATTGCTAAGAAATACTAGGCTTTATAGGAACAGGACCAGTGCACGGACCAAGGAAAGAGAAAGAACAATGAGGAAGGAAAGTGACTAAGTGATATAGGAGTCAATGGAATGTAGGGAATACTAGCTGATGTAAGAGAATCAGTGAGGAGATGTTAGTCCGCGGAGATAGTCATGGAATAGCCATGATTGGCCACATGTAGACGTGCAATGGTAAGAGCAGAGGAACTGACCACTATGAGATAAGCATTAGAAAGACGCTGGGAGGATTGATGTCTCCAGTTAGTCCAAGGAGAAAAGGAGGTTATAAGGAGAAGACGATGATATAGGAGAAAAACGGTAACACTTGGCAACAGAGGACCAAGAACTATCATACCAAGAATGAGGAGAGTGGGTGCTTGTTGTCATTGTTATGCATAGTGTATGGACTTGGTCTTGAGGGAGTCTTGACAACTAGGCAATATTCACAAAGAGACTGACGTCTAGTCAGAGTCAAGCTAAGTGTTATGTTCTTGTGCCATAAACCTGCATGAGGACTAAGACAGACTTCTAGGCTATATTGGAATCGACTAAGAATTGCTTAGATGAGGATTGGATGGTAGACACTAGATCTCAAGGAGATTGCTGGTGTTGGCACAATATACACCATAAATACATGGTGGTAAAAGTTAGGCCAAGAATGGTCTACAAGGACATAGTGTTAAGGTATATATGCTAAGGGTATCAAAGGCATGGACCATGGAAGATCGTGGAATAAAGGGGAATCTAGGTATGGCTAAGATATACACATCAGCGATAGATATCAGTGGTACATGTGATGGTGGAGTGGAGGTGATGAGGAACATGTGGATATAAGGGTAACACCATAGGCAAGGGTCTAGGTGGGAGAGGCTGCAGATGATAGGGACCGGAGGAGTGACCACTGGTGGTACACGAGAAAGGGACAATTGTTACGCTGGGCTATGGAATACCAGCGGGGACTCAAAGTGAGCTCGGATAGTATGAGAAGACGAGGGAGGATACACAGGGTACTCCAACAGAAGACTTTGAGAGTATGCGTTCAAGGGGACTCCTAGAATGGGAGCAACGCCAAACAGCCTGTGGGTCGACTCAAGGGGTTTCCTCAGTCAGGGATGAAGGGGCAAGGGAAGACTCAAGGGGAAGACCCTTAGCCTTAGTGTGCTGATAACAGACAGCGACGAGGGATCAAGGAGGTGGCTTAGAGCTCATAGAATTGAGTAGACTAAGCTAAAGATGATACAAGCAGTTCGAGCGGTATAAGTACATATGCCAAGACGTTTAGGTAATGGGCCTCTAGTAGGTCTGAGATAAGGAGTGAGTCATCCAGAGATAAGGGTGAGTCACAATGAGTCAGTTCTAATAATACAACAGTTCTGGAACAAAGTGGAATGGGAGGAACCGGGGAAGTGGAACTCGGGGCATAAATGGAGCTCCTAAGTCCAAGATAAGATGGGAGATGGATGAGGACTTAGCAGATGAAAAGAAATGGATAAAGAAAAGAAAAGGGGCTTCTACCGTGGATCGTAACATTACCCCCATGCTAGGGGTGAGACTCCGACGAACCTAACTCATAGGTCGATATATCCGGCGCCTGGGGAGCCCGTCATGTTAGCGTAAGCTGTGTCATTGAAGACGTCATCAATGTCATCATCTCCATAGTTGTGGATTTCGACGGGAGACCGGTGACAGTGAGGTCAGTGGTTGTGACGATGTGGTGGTGGTGTGGGATGCAGGGGCAGAGACGGGTGAGCGCGGCAGTTGTGGTGTTGCTTGGGGGAGCAGTTTCCCTGGGAGGAGCTGGAGGATGATGAGAAGTTAGGGGGTGGAGGAGGTCGTCGAAGGGGGCAGCAGTGCTGCAAATGCCCTGGGGCGAAATTAAGACAGAGGGGGCACCTGTAGACCTGGCAGTCGGCATGAAAGTGGCCAAGGCGGTGGCATTGGAAGCATGCCTCACAATAACAGGGGTGTGTGGACGGGAGAAGGGTGGACCCGTCGTTGCCAGTCCAGAAGGCTTCTGCTCGGGCTAAGAAGTCTATTTTGGGAGGGTCTAGGGGGGAAGAGGATGCGGATGGGGAGGAGTTGGCTCGGGCAGTTTGCTGGCGAGAGTGTTCCTTCAGGTACTGGTCGAGGTCCTGAAAGAATTCAAGGGCTCTGAGCTGATAGGCAAGGAGTAGGGAAATAGCGTGGGCATCGTGGTAGATGGAGGAGAGGACTGTGTGGAGACAGGCGTGTTGGGCGTTGGAGGGATTGGGAGGGATGAGGCCCAATCATGCGATCTGTAGGTAGAGCTTGGAGATGAGCTCTATTGGGGATGCGTCCTCAACAAAGGACTACATGGGTATAAGTAGGTGGGAGTCGGTGAGCACAGATGCAAGCAGTTGGAGGTCATCGCACGTGGGGTAGTCCTCACATAGGCGACGCATGTTGATTGGGACATCGACACTGAGGATAGGCATCAGTATAATAGTTGCAAGGGATATGGGGGGCAACTCGGGGGAGCAGTCACCCCAACATGGGGGACCTGCAGTAGGGGATCCCCATCCAGGGGAGGGTGCACAGGAGGAAGAGGTCAGGGGGTCATACACAGTGGAGGCATGTGAAGCTATCGTAGGAAAGTCTATGGGTAAGTCATCGGCAAGGACAACATTTTCTCTGTCAGCGAGAGGAGAGGAGAGAGGGGGAGAAGAGTGAAGGGACAATACAGTAGTAATAGAAGACATAGTTTTTTCTTTTCTTCTTTTTTTTTTTGAGGGATCGAGGTAGGTTACGAAGAGGGAGAGGGAATTAGGGGGGAAAGGTGTGGGGGTAAGCCTTTTTATAAGCAGCGAGGATGGTCCATGCATGCTTTAGGTCCTTTTCGGGGAGCCAAGAGTCGTCATCGGTGGAGTATTCTTTCCACCAGACCAGATAGTGGCACTTATCCGAAGCTCCACAGTGATGTATGATCTTTTCTATTTTGTACTCTGCCTGTCCTCTGATGAGCTCCAGTGGGTTCTTTTTGAAATGAGGGCTGTAGACGGAGTTTTCGCGATAGGGCAATAAGAGGGATGTGTGGAATGTGGGGTGGAGTTTCCACGTCTTCAGGAGCACTAGTTGATAAGAGATAGGAGATAGGATGTGTTACGGTTTTTTTTCATCATCATCAGACTTTGCTTGTTGTTCACTTTGCGTCCATCCTCTCTTGGAGAGGTAGATGATCACCCTGCACATGGTCTGCATTCCTATTCTTATGTGGCTCCTCCTCAATATTCCTTCATCGCCTACCATTAGATCATTCCCTTACTATGACTATTGCCATGGACACAACTCCTAACTAGATTCTCTCGCATCTAGTCATTTCCACTCTCTTCCACAGAATTCTATTTCCCATGCACTACCTCTCTGTCTTATAAATAGTTATGTCCCAATCCTGTAAAGTTCCCCATTCTCAATCTGCACAATATTAGCATAACATCTAGAGTCCTCATAGTCTCCACTGCAAGCTCTTAGCGACTCTAAGAACTTAACCCCAGTCTAAGAAGAACCCTAAGAACCTTGGTTGATATCCTTGCTCCTCTATCAGACGTTGGTCTCTCCATGAGTATTGCCTGATAGTCGATTCTCCCTCGCGCCCTTGTCTTTCTTAGCATGCTATGCATAACAAAAGATCGAGAATATTCCTTGGTCCCACCTCTTCAGGTGAAGGACCCACCACCCCCTCACCACATTGTTTAAAGCCCCAGGAGATAGTGACTCTGAACTCCCCGACCTCTCTCCATATCGTCTACCTTTTAGATGAATAGCTGGGTCCAGCAGAACCCCACTCCTCGACTCACCCCTTGCACCCTCGTCTAAAAGCCAAAGACCAAGTAAACCCCCTTGTCAACCCAGCCCACCCCCTTGTCAACCCAGCCTGCCCCCTTGTCAACCCAGCTCACCCCCTTGTCAACACAGCCCAATCAACATCTCTTGCTCTCCCTCACCCACCATGCCTACCGAGCTTAAGGCTGCTCTCCCCGCAGACTTCTCTGGATCCTCTGCCGACACTTCACAATGGATGAAGGCCATGAATGCCTACTTCCAGATCAACCAGAACCTCTACCCTGGAGATCCTGAGAAGATCATGACCGCTCTCAACAAGATGCCTACTGGTCGAGGAGTGTCCTTCGCAGAAGCATGGTATGACAAAATGGCTGATCCCAACATCATCACAGAAAAGACCTTTGGTGACTTCATCAAGGATTTCAATACCACTTTCTTCCCCTACGACGTAAAAGCCACTGCCCATCTCGAATTAGCCCAACTGCACCAGAAAATCACTCGCTCCAATGATGGATTCCAGCAGTATATCACCGACTTCCAGAACCTCGCTGGAAAGTCCGACATCACAGATGAGACCACCCTTATCAACCATTTCACCTTAGGACTGGACCAACAAATCACTATGATGACTCTATCCATGGGAACCATCCCCACCACCATTGCAGATTGGGTGACCAAGGCCAAAACTTTCCATGCCCAGAAGATGACCATCCAGGTGCTTCACACTGGGACCACCTCCACCCCCTTTTCCTTCCACAACAATCATGCCCCCAAAGACCCCAATGCCATGGACGTCGATTCTTCCATCACCTTAGCCAAACTCACCCCCACCGAATGAGCCAAGTACATCAAGGAAGGTCGGTGCTTCCACTGCAGAACTATCGGTCACGACACTCGCAACTGCAGGAAAAACCTGGGTCGCCCTCAGAACATACGGGCCACCACTCTCGCCACCTCTCCTCCACCCCCGCTGCCCCCTGTTCCCACTCCACTGTCCCCCCTCCAACAATATGTGAATTCCCTTCGCACCTTGGGGGAAAATGAAGCTGAGATCCTCTCTGTCCTCAAAATGTGCTATGACGAAGGGGAAGAGGAAGTGAACGCTATCCAATTTGCCAACATACAAAAGGCAAAGGATTTTTGAAAAGGGAAGCAGCTTCAATGTCTTCTTCCCTAGATTTTACCCATGTACTCATAGCATCTCCCAAGAATAGAACCCTTCATGTGGATGTCAAAGTATTAAATGTTGAAACCTCTGCTCTTATTGATTCAGGCACAACCAGAAATTTCATCAACCCCTATCTCCTATCCAGAGGAAACTTTCATCTCCAAAAAGTTCCCCACCCAATTCTTGCCTACAACGTTGACGGAATCCTAAACTCTTCAGGAACTATCCATTGGATCACAACAACCACAGTCTCACATGGCTCCTTCTCGTCCATCGAAACCCTCTTTGTCCTTCGACAAAAAAAACCCCAGATTATCCTAGGCATGCCCTGGCTAATCAAGTGGAACCCTGACATTGACTGGAAGAGTCGCATCATTTCCATCTCGACATCTTCCCAGAGGGTCAAGAGGACTCTTCATGAGCGCCCTCCCCCAAAGGAGGTTGAGAAGAAAGAGGTCTACAAACTAACCATTTCCACCGAGATCGCCCAGAAGTCGACACCCCCCTTAACTGCAGTCTCCGACTTCTGCAAAGACTTCGCTGATGTCTTCACTGAATCCACCCACAACATCCTCCCTGCCCATCGCCCCTTTGATCATACCATCGACCTCAAGGACTCCTTCGTCCTGAAGATCACCAAGATTTATTCTCTGAATCCCAAAGAAAATGAATCCCTCAAAGAATTCATCAAAGAATACCTCAAAATGGGCCGTATTGTTCCTTCCAAATCCCCCTAAGCCTCTCCTTTTTTCTTCATTCCCAAGAAAGATGGGACCCTTTGTCCATGTCAAGATTATTGCTACTTGAACTCCCATACCGTCCAAAATGCCTACCCCTTACCTCTTATCTCAGACCTCCTGGATGACATGAGAGATGCCAACCACTTTACTAAGATGGATATCCGTTGGGGATATAACAACATCTGAATCCGTGAATCTGATCAATGGAAAGCGGCATTCATCACCCCCCTAGGACTCTTTGAATCCAGGGTGATGTTCTTTGGATTCTCCAATGCCCCCTCAACGTTCCAGGCATTTATGAACCACATCTTCACAGACATGATCGCAGAACATTGGCTAAAGATCTACATGGACGACTTAGGTATCTGCACTAAAGGATCTCTCTCTCTCCACCATGAACGCACTCGACGTGTCCTCCTTTGTCTACGTGAACACAACCTCTCTGTCAAACTCTCCAAATGTTCTTTTGACTCCCCAACCATGGAGTACCTTGGTCTCATCATCAGAAACAGCGAAGTACAAATGGACCCTCACAAACTCTTAGCCCTCCAAGAATGGAAACCTCCCACTATGGTCACTGGCATCCAATCATTCATTGGATTCACCAATTTTTACAGGAAATTCATCCCTAACTTCTCAAACATCGTCGCCCCCCTAGTCTTCCTCACCAAAAAAAATGAAACCTGGAACTGGACCCCCCTCCAACAAAAGGCATTCCACTCCCTTATTTCTGCCCTCTGCTCTGCCCCTGCCCTTGCTCTCCCTGATCCCTCTAAACCATTTTCTGTGATGACCAATGTCTCTTTGTCTGCCACAGGCGCAGTCCTCATGCAACCCGACTCTAATGGGGACCTTCACCCTCTTGCCTATTTCTCAAAAACTCTCGCCCCCGCCGAGCGCAACTATGACATCTATGACCGAGAACTTCTCACTGTCATTCTAGCCCTCTCCGAATGGCGTCATCACCTGCAGTGCGCCACCCATCCCACCACCATTATCACTGATCACAAAAACCTCTCTTACCTATGAGATCCCTGCAAACTATCTCGATGACAAGCACGATGAGCCCTCTTTCTCCAAGACTTTGACATTGTTTGGAAAGTCACCCCTGGCACTAAGATGGGACCAGCTGATGCTCTCTCTCACCAAGATCACATAGATATCTCCCTTGATAACACAAACTCCCCCATCCTCCCCAAACCCCTCATCATCAATGCACTCGATCTCACCATCACTGACCTTATCAAATCCTCCACACCCTCAGATCCCCTAGTCACTTGTGCACTGGAAGCTATCTCTTCCTCCTCCCCCTTATTCCCTTGCTCCCTTGCCTCCGACTGGACTTTTGAGAATGGACATCTCTTCTTCCGCCAAAAGATGTATGTACCACCCACTGCCAGATCCCCACTCCTACATGCTATCCACTCCTCCCCACTGACTGGCCATATGGGCATCTTTCGCACCAAATCGGTCTTGGAACGTGACTTCTGGTGGCCTGGCCTAGCAACCTTCATTAAACACTTCATCGTGGGCTGCCCGACCTGTCAACAGAGTAAGATCAACACCCATCCACCCCACCCCCCTCTCATTCCTATTTCCTCCCATTCCCCCATCCCTTTCTGCCAATGCTCTGTGGACCTCATTACTGACCTTCCCCCATCCAATTCTTTCAACTCAATCATGGTCGTGGTTGACCATGGTTTTACAAAGGGAGTCATTCTCCTTCCTTGCTCTAAAACCATTGATGCCACCAGGATAGCCCTCCTTTTTTTCGACAATGTGTTCAAATGGTTTGGCCTCTATGACTCCATCATATCTGATCAAGATCCTCAGTTCGCCTCAGCCTTCGCCCTTGAGCTTGCCCGACTGCTGAAATACAACATCTGCTTATCATCCACCTACCACCCCCAGACTGACGGCCAAACTGAATGAACAAACCAAGAACTTGAGGTCTATCTACGCATCTTCTGTGCCAACAAACCTCATTCCTGGTCGACTGCCTTATCCACCGCTGAATTCCACCACAACTCTGCCCCCCACTCCTCCACCAAGAAATCCCCATTCTTTCTACTGTACAGTTACGAACCAAGGACCTTCCCCCCACTAGGCAAAACCTTCATCCCCGCACTCAGAGATCGCTTAGCAACCCTTGATGAGAACAGACAAGAAGCCCTTGCTGCCCACGAATCCGCACAAAAATTAATGTCCGCTCAATCATTTTGTACTTTCTCTCCATGGAAAGTCAGAGACCAAGTCTGGTTAGAAGCCACTAATCTCCGCCTTCAACTCCCATCAAGGAAACTAGCTCTGAAATGTTATGGCCCATTTGAAATCACTCGCATCTTATCCCCGGTATCCTACCGACTCCGCCTACCCCCCACATGGCGTATTCATGACGTCTTCCATGCAGCCCTTCTATCCCCCTACCGAACTACCCTAGCCTATGGCACCCCATTCCTAAAACCACCGCCAGACATTGTTAACCGAGAAGAAAAATACAAAGTTGAGGTAATCTGCAGTCACAAGGGTCCAAAAGCTAAGCGACGATTCCTGACATCGTGGAAAGGCTACCCATGCTCGGAAGACACCTGGGAACCCAAGTCAAATCTCCGTCATGCAGCTGAAATCCTTTCTGCATATAAACAACTACACTCCCTCTAGACCAATCAAGCTTGTAAGACACTGGTCTCTCCGTGAGTATCGCCTTACAACCTCGAAGTATATGCCCTTGGCCCTCCTCCTCTTTTTCGACAATGTCTTCCTCCTTTACAACGACCACCTCCTCCCCTACATCCTTCTCGTCCTCTTCACGATTGCTCTTATGATCACAGCAAGCCTTTCCTGGGTTCCTTCCGGAACACGACAGACTCTCTTTATTCACAGCCATCCTCGAGACCCCCGCACTTGCCCACGTGATTGAACTTCACCCTCTCTTCCCGGAGGACGAGGTCATTCACTCACTAATTTGTACATATCATACAGTTGCCTCCACCCTCTGTCTTGCTGAATTCCTTACCCCACCTGACCCTGCCCTTCGCTTCGCCATGACCAAGGCCCACCGCCATTTGCTCATGGCCCTCTCTTCCCATGGCTTTGGCTCCTATGCCGAAGAGATCTCCCATGGACTCATCTACCCTACCATGCATCGTATTTTGTCCTTCCTTCCCCAAAATCTGCATAATCAGTATATCCAATCTGTCGAATCTTTTTTATTAGCCCAACCCAGACCACTCCCCCTTCCTATTCCCCCACCTCGCTCCCCTGCAGCCCTAACCTCCCAATTGTCATCCCCCCCCCCTCCCAACACTTCTACCATCATAGCCACCTTCGAGGAATCCAGCGAAGAGGAGATGGAGGGACCCCACATCCCCGTCTTCCTGGTGACCACCTCTCCTCAGACGTTGGTCATGCTGAATGGGAACACCATCATGTTTTCTCCCTTTCGAGTCCTCCCTCACCCTGACGCCCTCTGCCTCCCTCCAGCGACTCCCACCACCCAATGCTTTCAATGTGACTGCCCTGGTCACTATAAACAGGATTGCGTCTACTATGAGTGCCCTCACTGCCATGAGTACGCCCCTGGACATAACACAGGTTGCTGTCTCCTTTTCCAATGCAGCTTCTGTCACAACTGGGGTCATATAGACTGCTTCTGCCCCCATCATGAGTGTGGACGTTGCTACAAACCTGGGCACATTGTTGCTAACTGCCCATTTGAGATTGCATCCCCATCACAGCAGAGTGCCATTTTCGGGCCTGGGACCTCCCTTAGGTGACACCTTTGGATGGGACGGGCTGACTGTTGAGCCTGGGGCTCAACTATACGAAGGGGGTAATGTTATGGTTTTTCTTTTTCATCATCGGACTTTGCTTATTGTTCACTTTGCGTCCATCCTCTCTTGAAGAGGTAGACGATCACCCCGCACACGGTCTGCATTCCTATTCTTATGTGGCCCCTCCTCAATATTCCTTCATCGCCTACCATTAGATCATCCCCTGACTATGACTATTGCCATGGACACTGCTCCTAACTAGATTCTCTCGCATCTAGTCATTTCCACTCTCTTCCACAGAATTCTATTTCCCATGCACTACCTCTCCATCTTATAAATAGTTATGTCCCAATCCTGTAAAGTTCCCCATTCTCGATCTGCGCAATATTAGCGTAACATCTAGAGTCCTCATAGTCTCCACTGCAAGCTCTTAGCGACTCTAAGAACTTAACCCCAGTCTAAGAAGAACCCTAAGAACCTTGGTTGATACCCTTGCTCCTCTGTCAGACGTCGGTCTCTCTGTGAGTATCACCTGATAGTCAATTCTCCCTCACACCCTTGTCTTTCTTAGCATGCTACACATAACAGGACGTCAGTGATAATGAAGGATTCTTCTCGTTTTGGAGAGAACTTGGGGTTGGCTAATTCCCAACGGAGGTTTCGGGCCTCCAGCCATACCTTATCTCCTTTGCTGAATGGGGAGAAGGGGCATCTATTCCTGCCAATCATTACTTGGTGAGCCAGTTTGTGGGAGGCTAAAGCCTCGTTTCGGGCAGAGGAGAGTTCTTTAAGCCGGGTTTCGATGGCGGGGATGTTGGTCGAGGGTACTAAGGTGGGTAAAGGGTTAGGTTCGTAACCCATGAGGAGAAAGAATGGGGATTTGTTAGTGACCGAGTGGGGTTGGTGGTTGTGGGTGAATTCAGCGAGGGAGATTTTACTGGCCCACGATGTGGGGTCATCTCCACAGAAGATGCGAAGGTATGTTTCTACCTCTTGATTTACCCTTTCAGTTTCTCCATCAGTTTGAGGGTGGAAGATGGTGGAGAGGGCGAGCTTGTAGTTGAGGATTCTTCCGAGTTCTTTGGAGAACGCGGAGGTGGATTGCGGGCCTCGATCAAAGATGATCTTGTCCGGGAGGCCGTATCTAGAGTAAACTTTGTGGGCAAAGAGGGTGGTGATTCCATCGGCGGTGATGGTTTTCTTAGTGGGGCAGAGAATTACCCCCTTTATAAGGCCATGGTCGACCACAACCAGAAGACTATCAAAGCCGTTGGAGACAGGAAGGTCAGTGATAAGATCACAGGAGATTTGTTGGAAGGGGCGGGTGCATGAGGAGCGGATGGGGTAGAGAGGGGGGGTGGTCGGGTGGGTGTTGGCCTTGTTTTGCTGGCAGATGGTGCAGCCGGAGACGTAGTTGTGGACATGGGCCACGAGGCCTGGCCACCAGCATTCTGCGGCGATGAGTTGGCGGGTTTTAAGGTAGCCTGGGTGACTAGTGGTGGGGTGGTCATGGTGTCTGGCCAAGACAGCGTGATGGGAGTTCGGAGGGACGTAGAGGCGGCCGTTGAAAGTGAGGGTGCCATTAATGGATTGCCAGGGGGAGAAGTGAGAGCAGAAGGAGGTGGGGAGTGGTGTGGACAGGGATTGGATTGTGAGGAGGGCAGTGGGGTCGATGGTGCATTCTTTGGAGATCTGTTTGGCAAGGAGGGTATCGACAGATTCGACAAACACTGTTTCTGGGAGGACAGTGATGGCAGTGTTGTCTGTGTCCTTCGAGTTGTGGTCGGGTCGGTGGGAAAGGGTGTCAGGGGTGGTGAGTTTAGCAGCAGGGGTGTAAGAAAATTCGAGGTCGTAGTTGGCGAGGTTGAGGAGCCAGCAGGCTTGTCAACGGTTGAGGTCTTGGGGTTTGTGGAAGTAGGTGAGGTTTTTATGGTCAGTGAAGACCTTAACTGGAAAGGAGGCTCTGCAGAGATAGTGTCTCCAGGCGGCAAGGGCGCGCATAACTGCGAGGAGTTCGCAGTCATGGATGTCATAGTTTCGTTCGGCTGGGTTGAACAATTGCAAGATGTAGGAGCAGGGTTTCCACTCTCCGTTGGGGTCTAGTTGTTGGAGGACAGTGCTGGAAGCAAATTTGGAGGTGTCGGTGGCGATGGTGAACTGGGCACCAGTATTGGGGAGTTGAAGCACTGGTTGGGAGAGGAAGGCATCCTTGAGTACCTTGAACACAGTCTGGCAGTCAGGGGACCACTGCCATGGTTGGTTTTTCTTTGTGAGGTCAATGAGTGGTCGGGCGGTAGTGGAGTAACCCTCGATGAATCGCCTGTAGAAGTTGGCAAATCTGAGGAAGGAGCAGACTTGCTTGACGGTGGTTGGAGTGGGCCATTTAGTGATTCCTTTGAGTTTTACAGGGTCCATGGTGATGTGGCCAGGTTTGATGATGAGTCCGAGGTATTCAACCTCGTCAGCGGCGAATTTGCATTTCTCCAGTTTGAGGTGGAGATCAAGTTCTGTCATGCATTGTAGGACACGACAGGTTCTGTCAGTGTGAGTGGCTTCATCAGGGGAGAAAATAAGGAAGTCGTCCATATAGATGACGAGCCATCCTTTGGCGATCAAGTCTCTGAAGGAGTCGTTCATGAACCTCTGAAAGGTGGTGGGGGAATTGGTGAGTCCAAAGTACATCATGTTAGGGTGGAAGAGGCCGTGGTGGGTGACGAAGGCAGCTTTCCATCGGTCTTTGGGGGAGATCTGGATGTTGTTATACCCCCACTGGATGTCGAACTTGGTGAATTTACAGGCATCTTTTAGCTTATTGATAAGCTCCGAGATAAGGGGTAACGGGTAGGCATCTCGGACTGTAGCTTCATTAAGCTTTCAGTAGTCTTGACAGGGGTGGAGACCTCCATCTTTCTTATGGACGAAGAAGAAAGGGGACGCTTGCAGGGAGTTGGAGGGGGAGATCTTCCTGGCAGCGAGGTTCTCATCAATGAACTTGTCAGCTGCGATCTTTTCATTGGGGGAGAGTAGGTAGATCTTTCCAATACTGGGAGAGAAATTTGGTTTCAATACGATCTTGTGGTCGTAAGGTCAGGAAGGCAGTAGGTGGTCGGCTGCTTCCTGGGAGAAGACCAACTTGAATTGGGCATACTCTGGGGGTAAGGAGGTTTTTGGGGCAAAGAGAGCTTCTTCTTTGGTGAGCTCGGTGGCCTTGGTGATTTTGGTGATCTGGGAGGTATGGAGGAACCTAGATCCACAACGGATGATCCGGAAGATGGAGTGATTTCATATTGCGACGTTGAGATATCGCTCTTCAACTTCTCAGTCGAGGTAGTTGTGGAGGTGGTCATGGGAGATGGTTTGGACTGGAATAGAGTCAGGTTTGTGGATAGGGAAGGTGTAGACCTTGTTATGTCATTCGAGGTTTTTCTTGTGTTCATGGTGGAGGAGTTTGGACTGGTTGACGGACTCGTCCAGGGTTACAGTGTGGGTGGTCCAATTGATGTTGGAATTGGCGGAGCGGAGCCAGGGAAGTCTGAGGATGAGGTTATCTTATCCTAGGTGCATGACATGGAATAGGACCTTTTGGGCTAGTCCTTCGATGTTGATGAATAGGGAACATGTATGCGTGATTTTTCCTTTGTGGTTAGTTGTTCCATCGGCGTTCTTGGCCAGGATGGGGACGGTGAGCTTCATCATAGGAAGTTTATGTTTGGTGATGAAACCATGGTTGATGCAGGAGATATTAGCTCCGCTGTCGATGAGGGCTTTTGTATCAACGGTTTTCATGGTATACAAGGGGCGTATGACTTGGACCAGAATGATCATAGATTTAGTCATGGCTTTTACTTGTACAGCAGTGATGTAGAAAGGGGCTAACGTCAAGGTAGGCTTCCTTTCTAAAAATCCTGGAGGAACATGGCTTTTACTGACTCCTCATCTTCTTCATCGTCATCCTCTACCTCTTGGAGGCGAGGGAGTTCTTCATCATTGGCCACCTCGGCCACCTTCTTGGTAGGTGGGCGAGGGGTCTTCGGGGGTACCTGTGGGGAAAACGTGGGGCAGTTTTGGGAGGAGTGGCCATTTTGTCGGCAGCGGAAACAGAGGTTGTTCTTAATACACCTTTGTTGTTCTTCAGGGGTGAGTTTGGAAACGGTTTGGACGACGTCTACATCCATCATGTTGGGGTCAGCCTTAGGTCTTGGGGAGAAAGTGATGTTCTTGGTGTGGGTAGCGCCAGATCTGGAGGCGACTTCATGGGCGCAGTTCCACATGTTGTCGAAGTGGGTGGCCTTAGAGTACCAGTCGGCGATGGTGGTTGGGAGTGTTTCCATCATGTAGATTTTATACATGATGGACACAGGGAGGCCTGCAGTGAAGTAGGCAATGAGGACATTGTCGTCGGTGATTTGGGTGACGGCGACCTTGCTTCGGAATGTGGCGATGTAGTCAAGAAGGGTTGGGGAGAATCTGTCCTTCTTCTTTTGCATTCAGGTGGTGGAGAGCCAGGCGATGGCGTTCCCAATGGAGTCCTGGTGTTTAAAGGCAGTTTGGAATTTGTTATGTTCTTGTGCCGTGAACCTGCACTAGGGCTAAGGTGGTCTTCTAGGCTATATCGTGGTCGACTGAGAATCGCTCAGGTCGAGAGCAAGATGGTAGACACTAGATCAAAGGGGGTTGCGTGGTGTTGGCACAATACACCAGAGGTAGTAATTTACATGGTGGTAAAAGTGAGATCAAGAATAGTGTACAGGGATGTAAGGCTAAGGCTTATATACTAAGGAAACATGAGCACGGACCATGGAAGGTCGTGGAATGCGAAGGAAATATGGGATGACAAAGGTCTATACGTCAGTGATAGATAAGCAGTGATACGAGATAAGAGATAAGGCTGAAGAAGAATTCATGTGGAGATAAGCAGAGATAAGGCGAGGTACAAAAGATAGAGTGAAACTGAGCGGGCGCGGGGTAGACCGGGCCGTGGACTAGAGATGATAAGGGGGAAACTGAGCGGGTGCGGGGTAGACCGGGCCGTGGACTAGAGATGATAAGGGGGAAACTGAGCGGGCGCGGGGTATACCGGGCCATGGACTAGAGATGATCAAGAGGGAAACTGAGCGGGCGCAGGGTATACCGGGCCGTGGACTAGAGATGATCAAGAGGGAAACTGAGCGGGCGCGGGGTATACCGGGCCGTGGACTAGAGGAGAACAAGAGGAAAAAGATAGGGGTGAAGCCTATCTTGAGGAAAAACCGTAACATTACCCCTTCACTACATTGAGACTCCCAGGTCTCAACATGAGTCGTTCGGGTGGGGTGGGGGGATGGCGAGGGCGAAGGAGGTCCTTAGGGGATATGCACGAGATACTCACGAGGAGACCATCGAGTGCTATCCAGGGGCATTAGATCCTGTAGCGCAGGAAATAATAGTGGTCGTGGTAGGGGGCACGGAGGCGATGAGTGTCCAGGTAAAGGGTTGTCCTGAGGTAGGGTCGTTCGTGGGTGTCCCAGGAATGGAGACGAATGATCGAGGGTTCAAGGGGGCGGGGAATGCGGCGGTAGTGGAGGATTGGTCCACTAGGGCGACGGTGGCGATGTGGTCTGGGGATGTTCGGGATCGGGGGTGGCGAGGGGGCAAGGGAGCGACGATGAGGGAAGGCAATGGTGGGACAGTGGATGCGGTTAGAAGACATGGTGGTGGTTAATGAAGGGGTTGGGGGGAATCAGTGAGGCAAGCAAAGGTTTATATATCTAGAGCTTTAGGGCAAGGCAGGTAAGTAAATACCTCCGAGCAGGTCTAGACCGGTGGGGCTAGGTCGGTGGCGGGGATATGGTACCTCCGAGCAGACCTAGACCAGTAGGGCCAGGGGAGTACCTCCGAGCAGGCGGGAAGCCGGTGACGTGGGGAATGCCGTGGAACTAGGGCAAGGCAGGTAAGACCGTGGTTATCGGGCTGGCACCGAAGGAGGGGATAACTGTGGCGGGCAGGCTTCCACCAGTGGGGTCACAGCCGGTTGTTGTCATCGAAGGGTTGAGTGGAGGATCGCTCAGCTCAGACGTCGCTGATCTAACTGTGAGGGCGAGGGGGTTGATCGGGTGGCGAACCAGATCCAAGGGGGGTACTAGGGGTTTACCGGGCAGGGTTCCGGAGGAGCGATGGGTTATCTAGGCCGCAGGAGGACGTACTCGATTGGCTTCGATCTAGGGGCGAGGAGAGTGGTGCTGGGTAGAAATGCCAGCCAAGGGGTAGTTTAGTCTCATTGCGGAGAGATCAAGAGAGGGCAAGAGGGGCAAAAAAGGGGGGGTGTGCCGAGGGGAGGTCGGCCAAGGGGTGCAGTTTATCCACGTGCAGGTGGTGACGATGGGCAGGGGGAACCGTGGATCGAGGGATCAGGACCGGGGTGACCAGTGATTAGGGTGCAGTTTATCCTCATGCAGGAGGTGACGATGGGCAGGGGGAACTGTGGATCGAGGGATCAGGACCGGGGTGACCAGTGATTAGGGTGCAGTTTATCCTCATGCAGGAGGTTTCGAAGGATAAAAACTAGGGCGAAAGGAAAAAGATTTCTGTGAAATCAAAGCGCTTCAGGGGAGCGCCCGAGCGCTACCTAAATCCTTCAAGGGAGGCGTCCTTGGGATTATCGGCGACTGAAGGTCAAGGGAAATGGCTGCAAGCTACGCTTGCCTTACGCCATTTCACCGGTAAGTATTCAAGAGCCATGGCCGTCCAACAGCCAGGCTTACCACCTCTCTACCTCCGAGCAAAAAATTTCCTGGGCTTGCCCCTAAGCCCGATGACCGGAAGGTCCAAGTAAAAACGATTTTTTCCGAGCCGAAACCGAGCTGGAAAACTAAGGGGCGGGGGAGGGTAAGGTGCCAGGAGGGGAGGTAGAGGGGGCGAGGGAAGAGCGAAGGTTGAGGCGAGGAAAAAATTTCTCCATTTTTTGGAGAGCGAAGGACAAAGGGGTATTTGTGAGCAGTTTACAGCCATGCTGAGGGCGTGGGGGGGGGGGGGGGGGGGGGGGGGGGGAGGGGTGGTCAGGGGAGAAACCCGGTACAGCCGGGGGGCGGGGGGGGGAAGGAGCG
>JBBPLO010000588.1:0-17426 GCA_038089835.1 Retiboletus flavoniger | reverse complement strand
AGCTGCGGGAAGTTGTCGGGATAATGTCAGAAATTTTATCCATCGACTTGAAGTTTCGCCTTGACACATCGCATCAGCAGGTCGTCCATGGGACAGAAATGGCAAGTACTTTGATCCCCGCAGATCCTTATCAATCTCCGCCTTCTAATCATCTATTCTAGCCACACCCTCTTCGCCGACTCCGAGAATGCTATACAAGCCCAGGTTTTCCTTCCCCACACGAAACTATGCGAGACACCTCATCCGCTATGATCCAAAACCCTTCTCAGTTAACCCCATCGCGATGATGGCGACCGAGGCTACCCGAGAGGCTAGGAAAGGTGGTACCATCGCCGACGTGTTCACCACTCTTGGTCCACAAGATATCGTTGCACCGCTCCCCGCACGGTTCTCGACCGTGAAGAAAGACGTGCTGCGTGACATGGGAGTGCAACAAGATACGCTTGAGCTGGCCTGGAGAAGAGTACTCAAGGCTCTCGAACCTCGCGTGCAGGAAATCATTTCCCAGGGAGGAAATGTAAGCCTTTCTCTCACTTCGTAACTTGTGGTAGCATACTCAATTGTTCGTTGAGATCATTCCACGCATTCCATATGGTGAGGTAAAGGCTGGCTTGTCAGAAAGCCAAAGAGATGCAATCCGAAAGACCGGCGTCGTAGTTATCACAGGGGGAGTTCCAAAAGAAGTGAGTGCACGTAATCATTGCGTTAGCAACGTAACCAACGCATTGAGGCAACTTCAAGGAAGCGCTGAGGTGGAAACTTCATATCAAAGACTATATTGCCGCGAACCCAGTGAAAGGTGACACCTCGCTATGAGTCTTCCATTGACAGCGCTCAAGGTACTGACTGCCAGGTTTCCCCGCGGAGAATATACAAGCATACGAGCTGTACAATTCGAAACCACAGCTTTATGCGCGTACCCATGCTTCTCTGCTCCATACCCAAAAGGCTCTTTTATCCCTTTGGCACTCCTCTGCCTCCTTTCCCGATTCAGTTGACTTCACAATACCTATCAGTTACTTCGACCGCCTGCGTATACGCACTCCTGGGGATCGCTCGTTCACACTTGGTCCACACATCGACGGAGGAAGTGTCGAGCGGTGGGAAGATCCAGCATTTAGAAGAGTATGGGCCAAGATTCTCTGTGGTGGAGAAAGTGGCTGGGAGACATTCGATCCGTTCGACGCAACTTGGAGGGTGAATGCAAGACAAGACCTATACAATGCACCGTACGTCTTGATCCATTTCCCCGAGTTTCTATTTGCTTTTCTCTATTGCTACGGCTTTCGCTCCACTATTCAGGTGGCATATTTGGTTGTTGAAGCGTGTATATTCACAACCTGCTCGTGCAACGCAGGAACCAGTGCACGATCCTTCGGTGTTGGCAAGGTTGGACGTCCATGTCCTCGGCAGGTGTCAATGAAGGCACCTTGCGAGTCCTTCCCATGCTTTCGCTTGCAACTGCTTACACTGTCCTGCGTCCGTTCTTCAAACCGCGCGGTATTGCCACGGGGATGAATAACCAGTCTCTTGGGGAGGCACAGGGCATAAGTTTAGCTGCGCAGGATTGGGAATTGAACCTAGAAGGTAGCGAGTTCCCCGGTAGCGTACCTGGAAAGACGCAGGAACTAAATGAAGCCACACATCCACATCTGAGGCTTGCGGAAACCATGGTGTCCATTCCCAGGATCGAACCTGGGGATCAAGTATATTGTGAGTACTCACGGCTAAAGGATCATGGATCACGCAATTTCGAGCAGCTAACCGTGAGCGACTGATTAGGGCATTGTGATACGGTGCATGCTGTGGAGGGAGAACACAAGGGCAAGGAAGACTCCTCGGTGCTGTACATTCCAGCCGTTCCCCTGTGCATGAAAAAGTGAGATTCGATGTTCTCGACAATCTGCGTGGTCGTGAATGATATCCACCAGCGCTTCCTACCTCCGAAGCCAACGGACCAACTTCGTCCACGGCCTCCCTGCGCCGTGAGTCCTGATATACGTTGAGAATGTGTACATCTGATTCACGAAAACATGTCCTAGTGACTTTCCCGGAGGTGAAGGAAAATCTGGATTGCTAGACCGTGCGACCCCTCAGGACATAACCACTCAGCAAGGCCGTCAAGTGACGGGATTTGAGCCATTCGTTGCTGCGAGCGGTGCTAACACGGGGCTTGTGAAAGAAGCCAACAAAATATTGTCCGGGTGAGGTGTTGTGTGAACCATCTAGCGGAAATTGGAGTCATTTGGGGTGTGTGATCCTGAAGTTTAACATTGTCCCTGCGCAGGGTTGTTTCCATGTGCACAAGTCGAAAAGCCCAATCAGCGCGACGATGATCACCGTGTTCAGAGCCCTGGATGGTTTCGAAACAATTTGAACAACGCATGAGTGATATGTACATGAGTCTCTGTGATCGCGAGCGACATTCCACTGTCTTTCAGGCCTTGGGCACGGTGCTCATCTATGTGACTCACGATTATGGTGCGCAAAAAGGCGAGGACGATCGATCGATGACGGACTTGTTGTCTCCTTTGAGCCACGTAGTCACCGACGGGGAAGCGGAGTATGAAAAGGCCTACCCTAAAGTCAATAAGCAAGGTTTCTTGTCGCGAATTCCTCGTGTCAAGGAAGAAACCAACCGAACTAGGGCTTTCCTTCGCAAGATGCGAAGCCCCCCATCTCCGTGCTTGCGCAGCCAACTCGGCCCTGGAGGGCACCGAAACTCTATGATGGTACGGTCTACCCTGGCTTGTCAATTTGCTCGATCACGACAAACCTACATGTTTCATCAATTTCTCGAAGCAAGCCGCGCATGACCCGCTCATCGCGGCATGTCGCGCACGGCGTTTCAGTTCACCGTATTCGCGAGTGCAAGCATAGATGTCATGAAGTCCCACTCCACTGGTTGACGTGGCACTCGAAATGAGCAACGATACAGCACATCTTCCTAGGCCTTTTTAATGCCACCTCCATCTCCGTTGTGACCTAAAGGTCGGATATCTCAAGTTGTCCGGCCATAGAACCACTCGCGGAGAGCGAGACAATGTTACCGATGTGACGATAACATTGGGCTCCTTGTCACTTCAAGAGGATAATACGTTTTTCCCAATTTACCGTAGAGATTGGAGTCAGCATTGATCCGAAGGGGATAGCTCAAAGGGCCAACTCTGGTCTGCATTCTGTCGTGCATCCTGACAGTCCAGGTTAATTTTCTCTATTGTCCGTGCCACAAGGGCATTATATCATTCCTGCCTTGATCGTTTCATTCCGTAGAGACTGGATGGATGTTGTACGTTTCAAACATGAGCATGCCAACCAGTTCGTAACAGGTATGTCGTATTATTACGCATCTTTCATTAGGATGTCTTCTTGCCACCCCTGTCGGTGGCGAGAACTAAACATATCGCAAGATGATATCGAATCACCCATGGCGACATTCACGTCACATAAATACGACCATGTGGCGCCATCAGTCCCCAAATTTCGTTCACAGGTGGCAAGCCATGGGTCGTAAGTTGTTCGTTCAAAGTCTGACCCTCCTCGCGGCGGTACATTGCGTATCATCAGCCACCTACTCTCTATCGAGCAGCTTGTCCGGCGAGAATTTTATCAACGCGTTCGATTGGCAGACGAATGCAGATCCCAATGGGGGACGTGTGTATGCACGCCTTTTTCTCGATGGCGATTCGAGTTTTTGATGTGCGGCACTGTAGGAACTATGTCGATCTCGCGACATCTCAATCCAGGGGTCTCGTGTCCGTCTCTGGGAATAAAGTCACGTTACGCGCGGACAGTACCACAGTACTTAGTTCGACGGGACCGGGGCGCGACTCGTTCAATCTGGTGTCCACAAATCAGTATACCACTCATGTTGCCATGCACGTGGTTTAACTTGTTATTGGCTCGTTAATCTCACCTCTTTCATAGTTTTGACATCGATCACATGCCTCAAGGATGTGGCACTTGGCCGGCTGTGTGTACGTTTCTTACTTCTTGTTTCCAACGTGTCACCAGGCTCACGCGATCGACTACGTAGGGTCAGTTGATTTCCGTCTTTTATTTCAGTGCTAGCACTACTCACCTGGAGTAACGAATGAATTTTTAGGGTATGTCCTGTCCCGAAAGTTCATTCTAAATTGGGTTGATGATCAACTTCTTGCAGGAACTTGGCTCAAACTGGCCGAACGGGGTAAGCAAAGTTTCATCGAATCCCATGACTCGTGCACTGATTCGATGAAACACGTCAGGGAGAGATCGACATCGTAGAAGGTATCAACAATCAGTCCCCTGACCTCATCACCTTGCACACGAGTGCAGGTTCGTCCCACCACACCGTCATGTATTCGCGTCGATCCCCTGACTTTCCAACTGTAGGTTGTACGATGCCTTCCACTCGGGTGATGAGCGGGTGAACAAAGGTTCCTTAATGCGTCCATCAGGAACGTGCTCACCACGCCCTGACAGAACGAGCCAAGGAACCAATTGCGACGTGTATCAAACGAGCAATACGGCCTGTGGCGTCTCGGTCAATGCACCCAATAGTTTTGGTCCATCGTTCAATTCGGCCGGTGGAGGATGGTAGGTCATGTTTCCTCATCCATCATACTGCCACGACATCGCGACGTTGACACGATGTCGCCGTGCAATGTCAGGTATGCGATCGAGCGCACGTCCTCATTCATCAAGGTCTTTTTTTGGGCCCGACAGAATGGGTCTGTTCCGACAGACGTCTCAAGGCCGGGTTCGACTGTCGATACAAGTAACTGGGTATGGATTGAACGTTTGTAGCTGAGAGCGAATCGGACGCTGAGGCTTTTTACTTTCTTTTTTTTTTTAAACATTGGCAGGGAACACCAGCTGCGTACTTTCCAAGTACCACCAATTGTAATTTTGCAACCCATCTCAGCGCATTCAATATCGTGATAGACCTCGACTTTTGTACGCGTTTTTTTTCGCGTTTTACCTCGGCTCCAAGCACAGCATATGGACATTCTCATCCACCCTCTCTTCCCTTCTCTCATAGGTGGCACGTGGGCCGGAAACGCCCAGCTTTACAGCGCAGCCGGTTGTCCGTCGACCTGTACCGGTCGGTTTTCGTTCATGTGGGAAAACGCGTAATCTCAACCTCTAAAACCCTGCAGATTACGTCAATTCCAACCCCTCTGCATTTCAAAATGCCTACTTTACTTTCAATGCGTTGACCATTTACGAGTAGACGGGGACAGTGTTTGTTCAAAGAATAGTTAGCATTTTGTATGCAGCATATGCGGGTGTGGACGATGCTTGGGGCTAGACCCTAGAGTTGTATATTGTTCTATTAGGTATCGTTTCTTGGCGGTGCTCGTTGATCGAGGCCTTTTGTGTAACTTTTTCGATTTCCATGTTGTAATACGAGACAGATTTTGTCACATCACGAATGTAGACATGGTGTTGGTCAGTTTCTCGGACAGTTCACCGAAGGAAGTCATCTGTCTTGGATTTGATGTCTTTAGAATGAAGTCGCCGGAGGAGAAGTCGCCACCCCAGGGCAAGCGAGTGTAGAATATCAAAAGAGTGCGTGAAAGCATGAATACAAGTAGCTCGGCGCAGAGGCAGATGTTCCTTTGCCTCCCCTTCCCCGTCCACATCCATATCTGTCTCCGAGTTCCCATCTAGGTCAACGGTATCGCGTTCGCGTTTTTCGCGTGTGAGGTGATATATCGAAACGAGCGGATGAAATCCCCGCGTGGGGTCGGACGATCCGCAACGAGGTGAATCTGCGGAGAGACGGGAACGCGGATCGAGAAAACGTGTGTAGGTCACAGGGGACGTCCGTCGACGAAAGCCGAAATCCGACAATAACATGGAGAGCTTTGATGCCCTGCCCCGCGGAGAGTGCGAGCTAGGGGGCATGCGCTGTTTGCGCCGGCGTCGCCAAGCATCGACGGCGCGATGGTAGGCATCCGATTCGAGGACGGCGATAAGACGTCGTACGATGTCCGCTTCCGACCCGAATCCGAGCTGACTCATGTCCTGAATGACTTGCCGGTCGATATCTTTGGCGTGAAGCGCTTCCCGGTGCGCGAGATCGGCGCTCGGGGGTTCGTCGAAGCCACGGACTATCCACGGGTGTGCAAGCACTTCCGCCAGAGATGCACGGGCCGCTGGGTTTGTCGCGAGCATTCGCGAGAGCAAGCGTTTGCATCCTGTGCCTCGCGTCAATCTCGACAGCGCAGATCAGGTAAGGATCGACGAGGATGAACGTACCCCTGCTCAGCCAACGAGGATACATCACAGAACCACGTTTGATCTTGTCGTGCAGCGCCGACAAACTCACATCGTCGAACGGGACTCTGCCACAAACGAGCACGTAGAGAATGACGCCAAAGCTCCACACGTCGACCTCAGGGCCGATATATACTTGTGCGTTCAGCACCTCGGGGGCAACAAAGTAGGACGAGCCACAGAACGTCGACAGTTGACCGACAACATCATATAGGTTGGCAAGTCCAAAATCGATGATCTTGATGTCACCAGTTTCGGATATCAGGATGTCCTCCAATCGGAGGTCTAGTATGTGGAGAAGAAGACGGTTATTGTCAATACACCGACTGACAATGGTGGACCCACGCACTGCGGTGCACAACGTTGTTGGCGTGACAATAATCGAGCGCACTGCCTATTTGGCGTGCAAACTTGCGTGCGACCGGTTCGCGCAGCCGACCGTGGCAAATGATGTAGTCGAGCAGTTGGCCGCAGCCCACATACTCGAATACGAGGTAATAATTGTGCCTGTCTACAAGCATTTCGTGCATGGAACAAATGTAAGCGTGGTGAAGCAGAGTAGATAGTGCCGCCTCGCGGACGATTCGAATTTCTCTCGTGGTGGCCTTGGAGCTGTAGATCGAAAACGCTTCCGGTGTCATGGTGGAGTCACATGATTGACGTGGAAGGATTTTGATGGCAAACTAGGGAGGGTGAATGGGACGCTGAGCAAAGGATGATCCGTGTGCAGTCACCTTGCGATTCGTAGCGGTGTCTACAGCAAGTTTGACCCGGCCTATACTACCAGTTCCAATAGTCTTGGTGAGGACGTAATTCCCAATGGTCTTTCTGGAGCTTTGTGCGGTTGATCGATCCTGGTACTGAGCCTGGTTTGTAGTTGGCATTTGTGTTTATGAGGATCGATCGATAGTTTGTCTTTCCCGTCTGGGCGCCCTTTGGGGGTGCTCGAGTTCCCACGTTTGCGCATTCGTGCATATCAGATGGCCGGATGAGCGTCAGACTCTTCCAACTGTATTGAGCTCAACAAAGGGTCGACCGTACTCTAAGAGCCAACGGTGTCCGGTTTCAATGTGTAATTCATGTTCTCATTGGGTAAGAAGTCCGAGAGGGGAACGAGAGGTCCTCGCGTAAGATGTTTGGTGCAAAGCGAAACCCATATGGTAGTACTCCGAATTGGACCGATGAGCGATTTGATCGCGTCCACGATAACATCGTACGATCGTAAACCCCAGTTGTTACGTGTTGGTGATGATCCGGGGTTAACAACGTTGAAGCTTGAAGCTTAGAAGGTCGGAGACGGAATGGCCTGAAATGGCTCGTAAGAAGAGAAAAACCCCGCGACAGCGTTTCATAGCTAGAGAGGACAAAAAAACAACGATCAGGTCATTGATTGGATTTTTACTTTCCGTCTTATACATTTCCTTCGGCGTTAGAGCTTTAAGGTGTTTCGCAGGGCAAGGACTGTACCCCGTCCGGGGGTTGATCTGCGTCTAAGAAACCGTGTGTCAGTGGGAACCACCATCCAGGCCGTTCAGTCCGTAACCAAAAATCCCATTACTTATGAAGAATTGACGAAACATCCGGCGTGACGCATCAATGGCGAGAGGGTCGGGTCCTTGGTATCGACGATGGCGTGTACCTCGCAGGAGTGGCCAGCGGCTTTTTTCTGCAAGGGAACATCGCGACAGACTCAGGGGTCGCTTATGGGTTGCTGGAATGGGGAAAATACGGAAAAATAATGACCGGGCGGCATGTACAAATCTAATCCACCAGCTTTTCGGGCGACATTTGACTTGAAGAGATGGAGTCGACTTGAGGGAGAAACGGAAGGAGCACGTGGGATTGTCCAAATTAGGAGCGGTGTAGCGCGGCCGCATAAGCGGGTTCAAAGCACGTCGACGTTTCTCTGCCATTTCCCATATCCTACTCGATCTGCGTCCTCCTCTTCCTCTTCCACAGCTACTCCCAATCTACCACCATCCTTTTATTGCACTTCCTTTCTCCATATTTTCCTCTTCATGTCCCTCAGTGCCCTCCCATACGATCTTCTGTTTAACATCGCGCAGTATCTCGCCATCGACGATATCCACAATCTCCAGACGGTGAGCGCCCTACCCCAGTTGCGAGAAATATTTTGCGCATACATTGCTCATTCGTATCATTTTTGGAACACAGACTTGCAAATCGCTACGAGCGTTCACTCTTACTCGGCCCGTCTACCGTGCGCTTGCACATGGCTTACTTGCTCGCTCTCGGCCCTTGCCTCTTCCGGCCTTCCAGCGCTTGTCAGATCTCTCCACCCAAAATCTCATCAAGGCGGTCGACAGAGCTCATAATTTTGAAAAAGCTTGGAGAGTTCGCGCACCTCGTCCCGCAAGGGCTTCATTTTCTTTGTCTGCACCCCCATCCACCTCATCTGACAGACCCGGCCAATGGTACACAAAGATATCTGCGCCTCCAAATGAAGAGATCGATTGGTTATCACCGATAACCTCTTCATACACCCTTTGTGCGACTAAAAGTGGTCGTGTTATTTGCTGGGATGTTGCACGCGATGTCTGTCTCGCGGAGTGGGACCCGCGGACGCTATCCGCGCAATGTGGAAGCGGTGAGCGTGTCTTCAAAGATAGCCACAAGATAGATCTAGATCGCCGCAAGTCAAAGGAAGACGGCGACGGTGACGACGACGGTGATGAGGAGGACGTAGATGCCGAAAAGAAATGGGAGTTATGGAAATGCCGCGTCGAATTCGACGAACGAGCAGTATACTTTACAATGGCAAGAGTTCTCGAGGGATCGTAAGTGTACCAATGCATAGTCATTGCTGTTTTAATATACATGAACAGCTATGACGACAACCGAGTAATGGAGTTCGTTCTCATGAAACTTGCGTTCCCCCCAGAAGCGCAGGACTATCCCTCTCCGTTGTCCCAAACCTTGTCATTTACTCCGGAATCTTACTGTTGCTCTCCCTCCAAGAGTCCAGTGAACTCTCCCCCACCTTCCTCTCAGGGATCGTCGCCACAAGACTCAACTCTTCACACAACCAGCGCGGCTACAGATTCTGCCTATCCCACATATTCGCCCTTGTCTACGCGGACTGCGTCACCCTTTCCTGATTGCACTGAGTATAGACAAGAGACGCCAACGCACACCGCATGTCCTTGTGCAGCTCTCTCGGTCTATTCGTCTTGTCCCGGTGGTCGATTAATATGCACTCGAGGTTCTTTGCGCGCGGGGATTCTTTTTGAACCTCCTTCGCAACCTATGCTCGAACGCAAACCTATCTTCTTTCCACTGACATCCTTCCATACAACCGGAGTGGTTATGAATGTTTTCCTGTTGGATCCGCCCCGTCGTCTCTTGAGTGCGTTTGTATGGGTAGCGAGCAGTAACACTATCGGTGAGCAACTGAGAGAATACGACTATGTTGCATATTGATCCCATTCTAGGGTTGTATGTTTTACTGGATTGGGCCAAGGATGAATATGTTTTCGTGGATACTGGCGTTGGCTGTGTGAGTACTGTGTCTCTTGGTTCCCCTGCATGGCGGTTCATCATGAACCGTCTAAACACGTGTATAGAGGAAAATCTGACATGCGGAATAACTTTCTAGCTTATATCTTCAAATTGGTCTTGCATCTTACACGAAGACCAAATAGTCATTCACTCGGAAGAAGCGGACGCCGCTTACCAACACTTTTATCCTCTCAATATCCTCCGCAACTTTATCAAACCCCGCAAGCCCAGCCTTCTCGCCAGTCGTATCCACAACTACGATTATGAGCAAATGATTCAGGATCCCCCACGCAATTTCAGCCGTGATGACTTGCCCGTCATTTCAATTCGACTATCGCCAATGAGATCGATATCGAAAAAGTTTGTCTTCCCACATGTTCAGCCTAGCTCCGGGACTGCCGATCCTGCCCTCATCGCTAACCATGACGACGATGATGCGACCTCTGATAATGCGAATAGTCCGTTGCCGAACGTCGAGGAACAACCCCATGCTGGACCACTGACTGTCGCTTTACCAGTCAGCGAGGCAGCCGTATCACCCCATGATGGCTCAGGGTACGGAACAGAAGATGATGATAGGTGGTCACAGGAAGCTGTGGCGGAAAGCTCGAGGTCGAAGGGAAAGGGAAGGGCTGATAGTGAAGATATTGTTGACGAGGATGAACCAGGTCCATCGTCCAAAAGAGCAAGAGACAAGGGTAAAATGCGGGAGGTGAATGGGGAACGAGAATCAAATGGAGAGACAGCTCAAGTCGGATCTTCGTCAGGGTCACATCAGAACTCTCCTGGTACTACCCATGTACCTCCAAGCGTATCGACAACGACACAACCCCCTGTGTCATCACATCCCCCTATGACGCTATCGCCGGCCCTCAACCCGTATCCTTTTCCGCCTTGGTATCCCGAGTCGGCTCATTTTGTTCGACAGTGGTGGCCTACACTACCGGGGGTTCCTCGACTAAGCTGTACAGTCGTTCTGCTTGCCGCACACGATCCCAATACCCACCGTACACGATTTGTACTGGCCCAACACTACTTCCGCGTCCCGATCGTCCGTGAGCCATCGTCGTCAAGTTCATCCGGATCTGACGCTCATACAACCGGGGGAGAAGACGACGAGATGCTTCACCTTTGGTACGTCTCTACGCCCTTTGAAGTCGTCTGTGTGCTCGATGGTACGGGTGAGAACGATGAGGATGAGGAAACGGGCGACCGACCACGTCCCCTTGTCGCCGTTGATTTTGGACACGCTGTCTGGATCGAGTATGCTGCGGAACCCGGGGGCGTCTATGGTGTGGATGCGTCGCGACTCGTAGGGCATGCGCCGTTTTCGGACAGTGAAGGTGACGGAGAGGATGAGGACGAGGCGCTGTTTGCAAGCATGTCGGATGACGGGAGCAGGTCGGCGTCGGCTTCAACATCGAATGGCCCGGGACGTTATCGCGATCTACACAGCCGCGCCACCAGCGAGTTGACGAACCCACACGACGGAGACGGTACGATATATGACCCACGGCGACACTGCGTGCCAAAATGTCTTCGCTTTGTCACGTTCCCGCCTGTCTTCACCGCGGTGGATCGGAAGCGGGAGAAGCCTGGGGAGGGGCGTATGTGGCGCGAGGAGGCGGTCGTGCGGACGCTCGAGATACCAGAGGAGCTTGATTTGGATGGGGTGGAAACAATCAACATCGACCAGAGTCAGGGGGCTGTGATTTTGTCGGTCAAGGAAGGCAAGATCTTCATACTGAGGTATGAGTGAGCCAGGAGGACGAAAGGGTGCGTGCATTACGGGAGCTGAGGCAGACAGTGAATATGAGATGATCAGTGTCTGTAACATATGATGTATGTAGCAGGCTGGTTTTTTAGATGGCCTGACTGAAATACGTGTTCGGCTAATAACACTACCACCAGATGAGCTGAACTCTTCTCTGCCGCGACGTTGGTACGACTTCGGAAGGCCACCGCGAGGTGGCAACACTCGGAACAGGGCGTGAGGAACGTATGTATTCGGGGGGCAGAAAGGATGATGATACAAGACGACGGTGACCGCTATTTATGTGGTCTGGTAGCAGTAGAAATGTTGTGACATAGCAAGAGAGGGAATACAGATATGACGCAATGACAGGGTTGGGCTTACAGACTTTCTTGGAACCCTATGTTCGCCGCCCGGGCCATTCGGACCTGCACCTGCTCGTTGGAAACTGACCATTTCCTGAGTGATAAGAGGGAGGCGCCATGCAGTTGAACTTGCACGAGCATAGCACTGCCGGTGGGCAAAGGTATTTCATTTTGCTCCGCATTTCACGCCTGGTGTGATGATCGGTGGTGCTACTGGTACTATCATCATAGTTTTATGAAACACCTTACGAACGTGGACTGCTGAGGCGTGTCACTGCTGAACATATGGTGAGTACTACTTGTCGTTGCTAGCAATAGTATCGTACTTCTATCATCAGGTTATGTAGAGTCTCGACGAACAGCAGCCTCGCCTGTCGGCCTTTCAGGTGCCAAAATATATTCTATCATGGGTTCCTGCCACCGTGATCATCGCGGGCGTTGCGGCCTCGTGTCCGTCCGCAGGATGGCCGGCATCCCAACGCGGTGCGGCGCAATGGCAGCCGCGTGGCAACGATGCGGGCATGGAACGCATGGCTTATCTAACAGGCCTGCCTGGAGCCTCGCTCGAGGGGGGGAAATGTCCGTGTTCCGGAAGGGCGAGCTTGCCAGCGCCCCCTCTTCATCCCCTGCCACTGGCAGTACTGTCGTCGTGCCAACCTGTCGTGTTTCAGTACGTCCATCCATCCAATATCAAGGTAGAGTCATCTCTCGTATCTCGGACGACGTCCCGATCGTCTGAACGCATTCGCAGAGACCGCCACCCACTGGCGATCCACCACCGTTCGCCGCTCGCCACTTGCTTCTCGGAGCCGTCTAGCGCGCGTCCTAACCCCAACCCCCAAATCCAATCCGTAAACTCGATACCCTTCCATCGCCATGTACACCTTCTGGAACAATCGGCCCTCGACCCCGAAACGAACTAGCACGCTCAAACCCGTCCCTCTCTCGCCCCAGCTCACGACCACCACATCCCCCGAATACCCACCCAATCTCACACACGACACACAATGGGAGCACGTCAAACATGGGTCACCTTCGTCGCCCGACGTCGACGACGACGCTGCATTTGAGCGCCTCGGGTACAGCCAGGTGGACAACGGTGACCAACCGCGTGGGGCACAGCCCCCAGCCCCAGCCTCAGCCCCAGCCGCAACTCCAATAGCAGTTCCGATCCCGGCCCCGTCTGCTCAATGGCAGGAGGAGAGGGACAAATTGCGCCAACAGGTCGATGCGGCGCTCGCCGCACAGCGCAAGGCAGAGGGCGACCGTGACCGATGGGAACGAAAAGTGATGGAATTGCGGTCCAGCATCCGCTCGGAACGGGAGAGAGAAAAGGACGGGTCGTCGTCTACCAGGAGCCGTCGCGAGCGCGAGCGGGAAAAGGAGAAAGAGCCCGGCGTGGCGGAGGCACTCAAGGAAGAGAACGAGAAACTGAAAACGATGCTTCAGCAACAGACACAGCAGCTTGACGCCGCACGGGAAGAGATGAAACAGGAACGTTCACGGCTGCAGTCCGAGGCGGAGAGGCTGAAGGGAGAGTCAGATGCTGCTCGTGCGGCACACAAGGAGGAGGTGGAGGCATTTAGAATGAGCTTACAGGAGCATGCTCTGCGGATCGAGCACCTGACGGCTGACCGCGAGCGCATACGGAAAGAGAGGGAAGCTATCAGAGGAAGTCTCAGTGCGGAAATCGAGCAGCTGAAGCTAACGCGCACAAAAGAAACAGAACAATTCAAAATAGCGCTCGAGGAAGTCAACCTTGATCGAACACAGGCGCATTCAGAATTAAGGAAAGTCAGGAAATCGCTCGACGCATATGCTCCCAAGCTGGACGACAGCCTTCGCGAGATCGACACTCTTCACCGTGAGCTATCCAATGCGAAAGAATCAAACCGGATGACTGCCGAGCTTAAGCAGCGTTTTACCATTCAAAATAAGGAACTTCATACTGCGCGAGAGGAATCATCAGCGTTGAAGAAAGAGTTCAATCAACTGGTGACCCTGCTGGAGGACCGAACCTCGGAGCTCAAAGGCGCGCAGAGTTTCCTCACAACGGCCGATGCTTTTTCTGGCGTCGAGGTTACCAGCACCCTTCAGAGGCTTAACGCAGAAGTACTGCAAAGCACTGCGTTCATGGCCGAGTCCATGGTAGAGCAATTCTTCCATGAGACGAAGTCGCAAGTGTCCAAGACGGACGAACAACTGGCGGCTTGCAAACGAGCATCGGTTGCGATCGGAGGCTCTATCGTCCATTTCCTCGGCACGAAAAAACATCGGGACGATCCCATTTTGATTCAGATCGCGTTTCAGGCGTATCTAACATACCATCTGCGTTGGATCGCATGCGCCTGGATCATCGGCGGAGAAGAGAACCACAATCAGTTCATCGACGCAATCTACCGGAGTGTGCATGAAAAAGGTGAGTAGCCGCTTCTCGAAAACAAAGCTACCTCACGAAAGTACTCACACGCTTGGTCAGAGGTGCAGGCGATCGCTGGCCGCTGGCGCGCGCTCACACGTGTGCACGTCCCGTCGACCCCATTGGACGACACACAGCTCCCGTTCCAAATCGCGACAAAGGTTATCTCTGGCCTCAGTGACATCCTCCTCGCCACTGGATGTACCACACCCAAATCCGACATTTCATCCGCCCTCTCTGCCAAATTTTCCGAGAAGCTTTCCTTCCTGATCTCGTTAGCCATGCGTGTGAACAAGATCGTTGGAGAAGACGTTACATCGGGCGACTTCGAGGTCTTGGCAATTCCTCCAGGGACCGCATTCGAAGGGACGACGATGGAGGATTCGTACGACGACGGGGGTTCCGCGAAGGCAAAAGGAAACAGCATGTCCAGGGTACTATGTGCGACGGACCTAGGTCTTAGGAAGAAGACGCGGGTGGGAATGACTGGGGAGAAGCAATGGGAGACCAAGGTCCTGCTCAAGCCCAAGGTCGCACTCGAGTCAGTCATTGATATCATGGATGAGTGAGTAACGTGCGGTCGTTGCCTGAGAGTCTCGTATTATGACCTTTACGTGTCTTTGTGGTGATGCCTGTGCCGTTTCATGCTGTATTGTAGAATAGTCCTGCTTGATGTCTGTTCTGAGTACTGGGTACTGGAGCCTGGCGACGCGAGTGTCATTAGTCTCCCGTAGGCAGACCCAAGAGTCGAACGAAGAAAGCCGTTCCTTTCGGACCTCAAGGTGTCATGGTGCTACGAACGGAAACAGAAGTATTCCTTCATGATCTGCATCAGCCAAGCGTGTGCACGACATCGCTAGAGTGGACGATGTCTTGGGCGACTTCGATGTCTTGGCAGCCCTTCCAGGGACCGCATTCGAAGGGAAGACGATGGAGGATTCGTACGAGGATGATACACATAATTACGACTTTCATCTCATTGCCGCAAGTGAAAGCTGATCTGAAAATCTTGAGTTTGCAAATCTGAGGATAGTCGAACATAGAGACAAAAAGATGAGGAGTAGGTGTGGGCGTACAGCGCGTGGACGATGGTTTTTGCATTCTTGTACTGTTGATGGATATGGCGGTTATGGCCCGAGGGTGGTCCACCTCGCTAAGCTTGAGGAGAGCGAGCCAGACGGGGGTCGTACAGAGCATCCGAAACTTGTACACAGTTTACTAAAAACTCCTCAAACTTGGCATGCATCGCGTCCCGGAAGAGGAAAACATAGAACTGAGTGCTTGGCTGGTGCGTTGACTGACAGTAATAATATTACTAATACTAATAGTGGCAAGTTGCTCATTCCGACCAGCACCTTCAGATGCGGCGTCGCGCGTCCTCTTCATCCCACACTTGTAACCCGAAAATAAATTCAAGCCAATCCACGACTGGAATCATTTGGCAGTCAGCGCTGTATCTAGCACTCTTTTTGGGAGTGTAAGCACAGCCTTAAGCGTGAGTCATCTGTAGATGATATCCAGGTTAGTCGGATGTCACAACAAATGGGGTTGAGTATCGCAAGGGTCTTCCATAGCCTGCGATGTGATCAGTCTGGGAGATATTCTCGGTGTCATTGCCCTTCAAAAGTCCAGATGTACCTTGATCTCATCCCAGTTGCGTGTAAAGTGGGAAAAGTGTTTGACCCCAGACGGCAACATGGTCGGAATTGTCTGAAAAAAAGGATAAATAAGTCGGGGTGTTAGAACAACGGGGATTTGCCAGACATTTCTGATTGGGTGGGGAAAAATCGGCAATTTTGGAAGTCGTCGAGGCGAACACGACCCGAACAGCATAATTCTCGTAATGCGAATACTGGTTGACAACTGTGCAGAAAACGTTTCCCGGATGATATGCTTCTCCATATATTGGAGAGAGCAGGCGTGGCTCATCGAGCGTGATTAGCAGCTTGGGCTGGTCAGAGTTGTCAGCAATTATCCTCTCGAGGAATGAGCCATTCTGCTATAGGGGGTAAAGAGTCGCTCAGTGATCCTAGGGTTTTCTTCTGCTTCGGACCACATTGCTCAGTGAAGGCCCCTCAGTGATACAAGCTGAGTTGCTTACCCAAAATGGAGACTTTCTTCTTTTATCAACATCCGGCGTCGAACAAGCCCCTGCAGTCGCACTACCGGCAGAGACGACATCGGCGTAAATCTACATAACATTGTCAAAATCAGGGCCATGCTAAAGAACCAGATATGCTCACCTTATCGTAATTTTAAGAAACTTCGCCGAAGAAATCAGATCTGGTCGCTCAAACCGCACATCCGGTTGACTCAATTCATGATGACCGCCTTGCCATTGCCGGTAGCGTGACTTATCGAAAGATATCCCTCGAGGGTGTCAAAAAGAGCGATGAAGAACGCGCAACAGATGAACCAATAACCTTCCTCAGTGCGGGGAAATTTGGTTAAGATTCGTGATGGGACAGAATCACGCTTAGGGAACGCCAGTTGGTCCCACTCCTCGCGCAAGTTCATGTAAAATACCACAACATTCTTCTTCCTCAGCTGAGATTGATTCAGTCACCGCATTCGCACGCGAAACAAGATTCGTTTACCTCCGTTAACACCCTTGATTTCCCAGTGCCTGAACTCTGAGCAATGGAACAGAACTCGGCGTAGTATCGGGGGTTTTCCAGTCTTGAACGGCCTTTCATCGCGCGTCAAATACTCGTAGAAGTCGTCAACGGCTACGCCCCGGTACTTTGCTCAAAAGGACTATGATAAATTTTCATGTAGTTCTAGTACGTGTTAGTCCAGGGTGCTGGATGGACGGTGAAATGGGAAGCACCAACCATTGGGAATGACATCTTCCGTTATGAGTACTGGTGGTTCTGGCCCCGATGGTTTTTTGAGGATGGCTGGAAGGATGACCAGTCAGATTCATCAGCAGGCGAAGTGGCGGGAACGGTAGGCACACACCAAGGTTTCGAATTTCGCAGTATGACCGTAACTCCCCTTTGGTCATGATCAGATTTGTGGCCTGCCCCACTCCAGTATACTTTTTGTCCAAGTTATCGCAGTGCTCAGCGATCGCGCTCAAGAGGTTGACAAATTGAATATTGGA
>JBBPLO010000587.1:0-17451 GCA_038089835.1 Retiboletus flavoniger | reverse complement strand
ACTTTATGTCAATTCTCTTCACACCGGAGGCAAAGACGAGAAAGAGATCCTCTCAGTACTTAAGATGTGCTATGAAGAAGACCCCAAGGAAGTTCCTGGAGAAGCAGTTAACGGAATCTCCACTGCCAAAATCCAAGAAGTCAAGGATTTTTGAAGCGAGAAGTAACTTCGACGTTTACTTCTCCCAATGTACTAGTAGCTTTGCCAAACAATAGAACCTTGCGTCTCAAAGTCACTGTACAGCAAACCGTCGACACCACTGCCCTCATAGACTCCGGAGCAACAGGAAATTTCATTGACCCCAGACTCCTCCCCAAAGGACACTTCACTCTCCGTCGACTCCTTCCACCCATTCTAGCATTTAATGTAGATGGCTCCGAAAATCGATCCGGTCGAATCAACTGGGCAGTCAAAATGTCTATCAACTGTGGCACCATGTCGTTCCTGGAAACACTCTTCGTCCTTCGCCAAAAAAGACCTCAAATCATTCTCGGCACCCCCTGGTTAACCACTTGGAACCCCATCATTGATTGGCAAACGCGCACCTTCACATTCCCTTCATGGACGCCTGAGAGGGTTGAGAGGTCTCTTTGTGAGGATCCTCCCCTGAATGGCTTTCTCAAAGAATCTGTGAACAAAACAACCATCTCTACCGAACTCGCCATCGCCTCCCAAAAGAAAGATGTACCCATTCCCAAATTCTGCTCGGATTTCGCTGATGTCTTCGCCGAGTCCACCCACAACCAACTCCCTCCCCATCGCCCCTTTGACCATACCATTGATCTCAAAGACACCTTCCGCCCGAAAATCGCCAAGATCTACTCCCTGAATCCTGCAGAAAAAATCGCTCTCCAAACGTTCATTGACGAACATCTTAAAACTGGCCGAATCATCCCATCTAAATCCCCCCAAGCCTCCCCATTCTTCTTCATATCAAAGAAGGATGGATCCCTTCGCCCATGCCAAGACTATCGATACCTCAACAGTCACACCGTCCGCAATGCCTACCCCCTACCCCTCATATCAGACCTCATAGACGAGATGAAAGACGCAGACTACTTCACCAAAATGGACATTCGTTGGGGCTATAACAATATCTGCCTTCGCGAAGAGGATCAGTGGAAAGCCGCCTTCATCACTCCTCTTGGACTATTCGAGCCCACCTGTATGTTCTTCAGTTTCTTCAATGCACCCTCCACCTTTCAAGCTTTTATGAATCACATCTTTGCGGACATGATCGCCGAGCATTGGCTAAAAATTTACATGGATGACCTCGGCCTCCACACAAAAGGGACTCTCTCTCTCCACCACGAATGCACATGACGAGTTCTCCAGAGACTACGGGAAAATAACCTCTCCCTAAAAATCACCAAATGCTCGTTCGATACCCCCACCATGGAATATCTGGGACTCATCATCGGCCAAGGAGAACTTCACATGGACCCACTCAAACTCCAAGCCATTCGCGACTGGAAACCTCCCTCCTCAGTAAAAGGAGTCTGTTCATTCATCGGTTTCGCCAACTTCTACCGGAAGTTCATCCCCAACTTCTCCAACATCGTCGCACCCCTCACCCTTCTAATCCGGAAAGACCAACCTTGGATTTGGACCCCCCTGCAGGAACGTGTGTTCTCCTCTCTTATCACGTCGTTCTGCTCCGCCCCAGTTCTTTCACTCCTGGACCTATCTAAACCATTCTCTGTCATGACGGACGCATCCCTTCTTGCTGCAGGCGTAGTTCTTATGCAACACGATGTCAATGGCGATTTACAACCCATCGCCTACTTCTCAAAGATCTTCGCCCCCATGGAACGCAACTACGACATCTACAACCGAGAACTTCTCGCCGTCATTCTAGCCCTCTCGGAATGGCAAAGATATCTCCAAGGTTTCTCACTCCCTGTCACCATTATTACCGACCACAAAAACCTCTCCTACATACGTGACCCCCGCAAACTCTCCCACCGCCAAGCTCATTGGGCTCTTTTCCTACAGGACTTTGACATCCATTGGAAAGTCACCCCCGGCCCCCAAATGGGCCCTGCCGACGCACTCTCCCATCGCGATCATATCAACGCCTCCTCTGACAATCTCGATGCCTCCATCCTTCCTGATCCTGTCGTCATTAACGCCTTAGACCTCTCCCTCACCAATCATATTAAATCTTCCTTAGCCACCGACCCCCTTGTCCTCGACGCCTTAGCTGCCCTCTCCTCCGGCTCCCCCCTCTTCCCGTGCTCCTCCCTATCCGACTGGTCCTTCAATAACGGCCACCTCTTCTACCACAATCGCATGTATGTGCCACCGGCCGTTCGATCCTCCCTCCTCCATTCCCTGCATTCTTCCCCTCTCTCAGGCCATATGGGCACCTTCCGCACTCAAGCAATCCTAGAACGTGACTTCTGGTGGCCGGGACTCTCCTCCTTCGTCCGCAACTTCATCAAAGGCTGCCCCACCTGCCAACAGTCTAAACCCAATACTCATCCCACCCAACCACCTCTATCACCCATCGCTTCCACTTCCTCTCTCCCCTTCTGCCAAATTTCTGTAGATCTCATCACTGATCTCCCACCCTCCGATGGCCACGACTCGATCATGGTCGTGGTCGACCAAGGCCTTAGTAAGGGGGTAATTTTCATCCCCTGCTCAAAAACCATCGATGCAGCTGGTGTAGCCCTCCTATTCTATGAAAACGTCTTCAAAAGGTTCGGCCTCTACGACTCCATCATCTCAGACAGAGGACCCCAGTTCGCCTTTGCCTTTGCCCTTGAACTTGCCCGAATACTCAAATATGACATTCGCCTTTCCTCCGCCTACCACCCCCAGACGGATGGCCAAACTGAACAAACAAACCAAGAGTTGGAGATCTTCTTGAGAATCTTCTGCGCCAATAACTTCTACTCCTGGTCCTCCCTACTCCCAGCTGCCGAATTCCACCATAACTCCGCCCCACATTCTTCCACCAAAAAATCCCCATTCTCCTTACTCTACGGTTATGAACCTTGATCCTTCCCCCCCTTTGGAAAAACCTTTATCCCCACTCTAGAAGAACGCCTCTCTTTCCTAGACTCCTCCCGAAAGGAAGCCCTCACAGCTCATGAGATAGCCCGGAAATTGATGACATCCTGTTCCTGGAAAAAGTTCACCCCATGGAAAGTCGGAGATAAGGTATGGCTAGAAACCACTAATCTCCGACTTCAATACCCCTCCAGGAAACTCTCTCCCAAATGACTGGGACCATTTGAAATAACCAGAGTCTTATCTCCCTTATCTTACCAACTCCGCCTTCTCCGTTCCTGGCAAATCCACGATGTCTTCCACGCCTCCTTGTTATCACCCTATCACACCACGACCGCCTTTGGCCCGAGCTTCGACAAACCCCCACCTGACCTTATTAATCAAGAGGAAGAATACGAAGTCGCCGCTATCTTAGCACATAAAGGCCCCGCCCATAGCCGAAAATACCTTACCGCTTGGAAAGGATACCCGTCCTCTGAAAATACTTGGGAACCCGAAAGCAATCTCCGACACTCCGCAAACCTCTTGTCCGCTTATAAGGATTCCCACCACCTTTGAGTTCGGTGCTGGTAATCAACGGTCTCTTCGTGAGTATCTCTTACCTGCACCAAACCCAAACCTCTCTCTCGCCCCTCCAATATGTCTTTCCTCACCTCCGCCATCACTGCATCCCCCCTCGCTGGTCGAATCTCCCCCTTATACACTCGCAATGTCTACCCCGCCTATCTCCCTGAACAAGCAACCCTGGAACTTTACGCTGATGTCCTGGACTCCCCTGCCCTGGTGCTTATCATCGAACAAGACAATATGTTCAATGATGACTACACCACTCAAGACCTCATCAGGGCGTTCCACGGGACGTCGCGACTAGCTCGCATGATCTGGGCATCCCCTTCCCCTGACCAAGCGGCATATTTCTCTCTCACCAACATCTCACGTAACATCCTCCTTTCTCTTTTTCACTACGGCTTCCATACATACATTGAATCTATTCCCCCTATCGATATTTACCCCGTCTTTCGCAGAATCTATATGTCCCTCCCACAGGATCAGCATGACCACTATACCCGTTCTGTAGATAACTTCTTACTTAACCGTCCCCGTCAGCTCGTACTCCCAGTACCCCCTCCCTGTTCTCTCACTCTCGCGTCTCGACTTTCCTCCCCTGCCCCTGCCGAAACCCCTACCACGGTAGCTTCTGACGAATCGGACAACGACTCTGATTCCACAACTGATGACCTCATCACCGACGCTCCCTTAGCACCCGCTGTCTCTTCCCACCCTATGGGAAACGTTTTATCCTCTCCCACTCGCGTCCTTCCACGCCATCACCTACTCCGTCTCCCTTTAGCCACTGAAACCACTCGATGCTTTCACTGTGATGGCCTTGGTCACTATCAACAGAACTGTCCCACCTACCAATGCCCCAACTGTTGCATTACCCAACCCAGACATCTCGCCCGTGAATGTCTTACTACTCAATGCAACTTCTGTCATCACTGGGGCCATCTTGACAGATTCTGTCCCACTCGTGTCTGTGGAGCTTGCTCTTGCATTGGGCACATCCTCAGCGACTGTCCTTTTGAACGTGCTACCCCATCTCAGCAGTTGGCGATCTATGGTCCCTCCACCTCATCCTCTACCTAATCATTGGGGACGACAGGGGTTGGTCATCGAGCCTGGAGCTCGATTGTACAAGAGGGGTAATGTTACCGTTTTTCTCCTCTTTCATCATATACTTCTCGTTATGTCTTTTGTCCGTTGGACTAACTGGAGACGTGTATCTTCATTGCACCTCTCCTCAGCTTACCTTGTCATCGTAAGCTCTTCTGCTATTTCTCTAGTTCGTTTACATGTTGCCAACCATGGCTATTCCTTAACTATCTCGTCGGACTAATCCCTCCTCGCTAGTTCTCTCATACTAGTTAGTGTTCCCTCTCCTTCCATCAGTTTCCATCTCTCTTAGTCACCATTCTTCTCCTTTGTTCTATACGTCTCCATGGTCCGTGCGCTGGTCCCTGTCCTATAAATATCCGTAGCCCATACACTTGTGACTCATACTTGATCTGCGCAATACAAGCATATTTCTTGTGTCATCCCTGGTCCATATCCTTAGTCTCTCAACCTTAGTCCCAATCCTTCCTCTTAAGAAGTCGGTCTCTTCATGAGTATCGCCTTAAGATGAACGATTCCCTCAAAGACCTTTGTTGGTATGCTTCGCATAACAGATACCCCTGTCAAGCCAAAGGAGAAGAGGAAAGGGAAAGCGGCGGTGGTGAAGAAGATCAGCGGGAAGACCCCAGTCCAAAGGCAACGGGATCAAATCACCTGCCAGCTCAATGCTGCCCACTCGTGCCTGTACCAAATCAGGGTGAGCATCAAGGCATTGGACGTGGAGCAGGAGAAGGTGATGGCGGAGGTCAGCAATTTGGTGGTCGAGTTGGAGGAGTTGGACATATAGGAGGGGTTCCGGTGTTAGCGTAGTCCAGTCGTCTGTAGTATATATAGTCCATTTATTTGTATCAATAGTCCAGTCGTCAAAGGAAGTGAAACAAAGATGTGAACATAAAAGAAGAAGTAAAAGGAAGTAAGTATGAAAGACGAGAGAGGGAGTAAGTATGTTATGCGGGCTGCTGCCCGGCTTTGCTTCATCGGTCTGCTTCTAGCATCTATCCCTACCGGAGTTACCTTGGTCTATTGGCAGTCTTCGGTATGGGTGGTATATGGTTTGGTGGTCTATAGTAGGTAACGGGTGCAGTGTCTCGGAGCGTGTTTGAAGGAAGGGTCAGTCAGTAATCGGTTAGTTGGAGACACGTTCGATGAGATGGAGTGAGCAGAGTGGTATTCTATGTATTTTTGGCTGTATTTGTTGTTTTTCGGTAATGGCAGACTATAGTATGTGTGCATTTTTAGTGACATTTTTGTTTTTCGGAGGGAAACATATCACCGGGTGAATACTGGGGTAAGATGGAGACATATAGTAGGGTAGAATGACGGTATATTCAATAGAGGAGGCAGCGTTTGGGCGAGTGTTGGTGATGATGAGGAAGGGGGTTATCCGGCGTCGATGGGAACCATTTTGTCATTTTCCGGTGCATCAATCGCTAGTTTTGGGTACGTCACCAGGGGCTTCTTCATCAGGATAAGTCCGGTCCTGTTGGACCAGTAGACCATGGTCTCGTCTGTCGTTGGTCAAGAAATGCTAAAAGAAAACGGGGAGAATGGTAGTGAGGCTCCCTCCCCAGGGTGAGTTTCAATGATGACCTCCCAGTTATCATGGGGATGGTAGGAGCAAGCGTCCAGAGGTGGTGGTCGATGCAGATTAGGGGTCCTGTCAAAGTGAACCGGCCCGGTTGGTGTTCGGCATGGGCGTGGGGGTATGACTGTCAACGAATGGTTAGCAGTGATGATGTAATGGTATGAATACGTTTGGTAGTGCCCCGAGGGGGACTTTGATAGAAGCGATGATGGTATGAGTACCGGTCGGTCCAGAGTAAAAAGCGGTGGACTGTCGAAGTCTGGAAATGAAACAAGATAGAATGATAGTACGAAGTAACTGATAGTAAAGTAAATGGCCAATATAATCGACGGCGATGAAGGTAAATGGTCCTCGGTTGAACTGGGAGCGAATGACAATGTGCTGGAAAAGACCGGTATCGTCAACACAACGTGTGAAAGTGACAGTATGAAGACTGGCGTGTGAATAAAATCACCGGAAGAAGGAGTAATAGTTGAAATTGTCGGTGTGCAATAATGTTCCGGCATCAAATGATGTGACTGGATCGTCGGTGGTGGCACGATAATGGAAGGTGGCACTATTGGGTTAGTATCAGATGCATTAGCAACTCCTTCGAAGTGAAATGGCAAGATGGATAAAACAGAATCAGTCAATAGGTCATTGGGCTCAGTCTGAGCCAGTTGCGGTTGTTCTGCTGTGGGTGATTGGGGTAAGAGCGTTAGTAGTACCGGTTGTACTTCTGGTGAAGTGATCTCCTCAGCGACAGGGATGTCATCCAAGTCCGGACTATCTGCGTCCGGACTATTGGACTCCAAGTGAGGGATCACTACGTCGGGTAGGATGGTTTCGGTAGGTGGCGGCGATGATGGTGGTGACGGTGGTGACAGCAGTGATGGTGGTGACGGCGTTAATGGCGGTGATGATGATGATGGCAGTGACCGGATGAGAAGTGATGGGTAGGCGGTGCTCTTGTCACATCTGGGGTACAGCTTCATGACAGCAAGGGTAAAGGCATACCAGTCAGCGGGGGTGGTGGTAGCTTTGTCGAGGTCAGCATAATGGATGGCATATTGAATCTTCTTCGCGTCAGTGAGTGCCGCCAGATTTCTGAGTCAGTCTACTTCAGCAAGGAAGGGTGGTAGGGCGATGGTAGATAGGCCGGTGAACTTTGGAGCATCTGGGTGAAACCTGAGCAGCATCTGGAAGGAGATTGACGGCATGTCGGACATAGACCGGGTCATTCGGCGGATGGGTTGTAGACCAGTAGTGGATGACGTGGGTACGGAAAGGATGGTCGGGCATGGAGATTGAGTTTCAGCCGATAGGTAGGGGCCAGGGATGGATCGATGTTTCATTGGCGGTTATTGAAACTCTAATACCAGTCCTGACAGTGGTTGTTGCATCCAGAGTGCAATTAGCCTAATCAGGAATCAGAGTTTCGGACTTGTCGGATCGGCTGTCAGTTGACTATGTCACAGATGGATGGATATGGATCAGTGTTTGTTGGCAGCTAGAGATGGGTTGGTCTTCAGCTAGATCTGCCCAAATACGATTAAGTCTGTCAGGATCAGCGGTTAGGGTTAGCAATAAGACTGGGCGGAATGATGGAAAAATCATTGGTTACAGCATAACTGAGCTCAGGTAGCTTGGGTAAAAGATTTTGGTGATGGGAGACGTCGTTGGTTGTCAGGTGATGGCGGCAGTTGCGATGCACTGAAACAAATATGACTATTGGGATATTGGATCCTGAATAGTGTCAGTAAAATTTTCAAAGAAAAAGTTGGGCAGAAAGTGAGGATCTCTCTGAATACTTCTGTGGGCCCCTTATGGTGGGCTCCAGTTGTAAAACAGTAAACTTGACTCGGAGGACTAGCAGAGAGTAGTCCTGAGCCTGCAGGTAGGTTGAAGGAGACGAATATCGTCCCAAAGGGGTCCAACTACAAAGAGAAGTGCAGAAAGACCTGCCCAAGTGGGTACTGCCCAAGGGAGAACAGTCCGGAAGAAGACCAGAAGAAGACCGGAAGTCCGGAGTAGAGAAGGTGATGAGCGGGAAGTGTTGGGGACGTGATGGACGATGATGGCGACAGGCCAGAGACAATTCGGACGGATATGGTGGCATGGTGAGAATCCAATGTGAAGGAAACTGGATTATAAAATCCTAAGTACATGGTACTTATAGTCCAGAAGAGTCCAGGTGAACTAATACGAAATAAAACTACTTGCAGAGTGATATAAATGGTGTCCATAATTGTATGAAAAGGTCTTCAGAAGACCGGTAAAGTAGGAGTGACGAACGACAAAGGAACCGGTCTTGTATATGACTGGGCAGACTTACTCAGACTACCGGACTTTGACGGATGGGACCGGAGGTGGATGGAACCGGCTCCGGACTGAGTGGCAGTTGGAATGAACGATGGAGATGATGATGCGGTGATGGTGAAACCCATTGAAATCATGGTTTACGACTGTAGAGACCTACGGATCTCTACAATGACACCATTGGGAACACAATTGCCTGGCTTTCCACCATCTGCATGACCAAAGGAAAAGGAGGCCTCTCTCTTCTCAAATACGTTGCCAAATTCCAGAACAACATAGTCCTTTCTGGAATCTCTGATCAAAACATCCTGATAAGCTACTTCTCCACTGGACTCCCTTGCCCCCTTATGTCCAAAATCTACTCCATGGAGACCATACCCACCACCATCGATGAATGGTACAAGAAGGCCGTCCACTTCCAAACTATGTGGGACTGTGCCACAGAGATCTCTGGATGGAGCTCTTCCTTCACACCCCCCACCATGACCCCTTATCATGCTAGGAAAGATCCAAATGCCATGGACATAGACGCCGTCCAAACTATCAAGAAGCTTACCCCCGAAGAGTGAAAATGCTGCTTTGAAAAGAATCTTTGCTTCCGGTGCTGACAGCCCAGACACACTTCCAACAAATGCCCCACTTTTTCCACAGGAATGACGCAACCTGCAAAGAAGGTTGCCGCTGTCAAAGAAGAACTCCCCAAACTTCAAGAAGTCAAAGATGATGACAAAAAAGATGAGGAGGCAGTTAGAACTGTTTATTCTCAGGGTTTTTAGATAGGAAGCCTACCTTGACATTAGCAACTTCCTTTATACGATCTGTACTTGTATCCACTTTAACCAAGTTAATGCAAATCTCCATTCAAGTGATACTCCCCTTGTACACCATGAAAACTGTTGACACACATGCACTCATCGATAGCAGAGCCAATATCTCCTGCATCAACCAAGACTTCGCAACTAAGCACTGTCTCCCCCTTACAAAACTTTCAACCTGTTACAGTTGGACCAAGAGGGGTGCTCGAGGTACACCGCATGCTGGAAAGCTGGAACCTATAGCGTGCTAGGGGAATGCGACAGAACTGTCCTAGCGGGATCCTACGGTCTAGAGGGCGATCAAGACTTTCAGATATAGGCTCAGAGGAGAGGCCGAGCCTCAAGGTGACCCCGAAGGGCGGTGGAAGAGGAAACAGGGTAGATTCCAGAAGGTAATCCAGATGTAGATCCAGAAAGCTAAGACTAAGGTACATGGTTATGTATGTATGACTTATATAGCTCTAAGAACAATGCATGGACCAGGGAATCTGGGGGTGAGTCATGGCTACTACAATAAGGAGTCCATGAGGAGCGAAGGGGTATATCTATAGAAGAGATATGATACATTGATAAGCAGGCATACTGCGAGGAGCATATGATGGCCGAGTGGGCCGACAGGACACAAGGGGATGTGTAGTAAACGCATAAGCTAAGATAGGGGCACAAGGTAGTGCCAAGGTGGAGGATATGGAGACACGTGGGAGGGACGTGTAAGCTAGGAGATAAGGGAGTCCATGGGGGGTACTGGAACGAGGCAGTGGAGAGGACCGGAACGTGCTAAGACACCAGTCTACTTGAGATGCAGGTTAGGCATAAGAGTTACGTTGATAGGATTGTGAGGGTCACGAGGGATACATGGTCACATGAGGATCATGTGGGGGTTCCTAGAGAGAATGCTAGAGGGGACTTGGAGGTAGCCGAGGACTAGGGGTAGGATGAGAGGATCTCTGGGGTATAGGAGATATGGGGACGAGGGACGAGGACATGTGACGAAGAAAAAGGCTAGGAGCTAGAGCAAGTTGTAACACAACCCCCATCCTCGCCCAAAATGCAGATGGATCCTTGAACAAAAAGGGCAAGATCACGCATACCTGCTCCTTATTCCTTGACATCGGGGGTCTTGCCCAGAAGGTCCTTCTCCACATAATGCACCTGGGACAGGACAATATTATCCTTGGACTCCCATGGCTCCGCGCAGCCAACCCCAACATAGACTGGGCCAAATGGACCGTCAAACTCGAGGAATCCATTGACCAATCTAAACTCCTCCACCAGGAGGTCCAAAAAGATGCCTTACAACACAAAAAGGTCTATTCCTTCCCTCAACACAAACCCAACTCCATCCCAGTCTGGACGATCTTCCAAGATCACGTCCATGCATACAACAACTGGGAATCCCCAGAAGATTACCTTGATATCACAGCATGAAACCGAGCAGTCTACCAAATTATCTGCTGCAGTTCTCATTTTCTTAGGACAGCTCAGGTGGCCAAACTAACCCAAGCAATGGAGCTCGCCAAGGCCAAAGCTCTTAAAGCCCCCAAGAAAACCCTACCACCCAAATATGCTGCATATGAAGCGGTGTTCTTGAAAGAAGTGGCAGACCATCTTCCCCCATCCAGACCATATGATCACAAGATCAAACTTAAGGAGGACTTCAAACCCTTCATCAGAAAGGTATATCCTCTATCCCTGGACGAGCAAATTGCCACTGATAAATTCATTGACAAAAACCTTGCCACCAGTAAAATCTCCCTGTCTAACTTTCCACAGGCCTCACCATTCTTCTTTGTCCATAAGAAGGATGGAGGACTATGCCCTTGCCAAGATTACTGGAAACTTAATGAGGGAACTGTGTGGGATGCTTACCTGCTTCCCCTCATCTCCAAGCTAATTGACAAGCTCCGGGATGCTAACCTGTTCTCCAAGTTCGACATATGATGGAGTTACAACAACATCCAGATCAGCCCTGCTGATCACTGGAAAGCCTCATTCATTACCCATCGAGGCACCTTTGCCCCAAATGTCATGTTCTTTGGTCTGACTAACTCCCCTGCTACCTTCCAGCAGTTCATGAATGATTCCTTTCACAACATGATCACCAAAGGATGGCTGATCATTTATATGGATGATTTACTAATCTTCTCTTCGGATGAACAGATCCACCAAGAATGAACCAAACGGGTTCTCCAAAGGATGATGGAACTTGACCTTCATCTCAAGATCAAGAAATATACCTTTGCTGCCAGCAAAGTGGAGTATCTCAGAATGATCATTCATCTGGGACATGTCGCCATGGATCCAGTGAAACTAGAAGGAATCGCCAAATGGCCTGCACTGACCACAGTCAAACAGGTCTGATCCTTCCTTGGATTTGCCAACTTTTACAGGAGATTCATTGACAGATACTCCACCATCGCCAGACCACTCCTTGACCTCACCAAGAAAAACCAACCCTGGGAATGGACTCACGACTGCCAAACTGCCTTTAATCAACTAAAAGTGTGTTTCCTCACCAAACCGGTGTTACAACTCTCCAACACTGCAGCCCAATTTGCCATCACCACCAATGCCTCAAAATTCGCCACCAGAGATATCCTCCAACAGCTCAACTCTAACAGTGAGTGGCGTCCCTGTTTCTACATCTCCCAGTTGTTCCTCCCCACAGAATGAAACTATGACATCCATGATCGCGAACTCCTCACCGTCATCTGTGCCCTTACTGCCTGGAAGCACTATTTCCATGGCTCCCCATTCCCAGTTCTTGTCTTCACCCACCACAAGAACCTTATGTACTTCAAATCCCCTCAAAACCTCAACTGCCGGCAAGCCTGATGGCTCCTTGACCTAGCAGACTTTGACTTATCCATCTCCTATACTCCCACTGCACAGCTCATAGGATTCAGCACCCTCTCCTGACACCCTGACCACACTACTAACATCCCTGATAACACCGACGTCACCCTCCTTCCTGAATCCCTCTTTGTCAATACTATCAATACATTCCTCACATCTAAAATAACTGAGGAATGTAAGACCAACTCTGTTGCCCTCCAAACCCTCCAAAACCTGAAAACCGATGTTCTCCCTTCGTTTTGGGCCCACCTCTCCCCCTGGCAAACAGTCAACAGTATCCTAACCTTCAATGGTCAGGTCTATGCCCCTTCTGCCATCCACCAACAAATCCTCACACGTTACCATGACCACTCCACCACCAGACACCCCAGCTTCCTCAAAACCCGCCAACTTGTCGCCACCAAGTTCTGGTGGCCTGGACTTGCCACCTTTGTCTGATCTTATGTCTCTGGCTGTGCCACGTGCCAGCAAAACAAGTCCAACACCCATCCTATGACACCCCCACTTCTTTCCATTCCTTCCCACTGCTCCTGCCCCTTCCAACAGCTGTCCTGTGACCTTATTACAGACCTCCCCCCGTTCAATGGTTTTGATAGTCTCCTGGTTGTGGTCAACCATGGATTTACTAAGGGGGTAATTCTCTGCCCCACCAAGAAAACCATCTCTGCTGATGGTATTGCTCTCTTATTTGCTCACAAGGTTTACTCTAGATTTGGACTATGTGACAAAATCATCTCCAACTGAGGCCCTCAATTCACCTCTGCCTTTGCCAAAGAACTCAGGTGAATCCTCAATTACAAACTTGCCCTCTCTACAGCATTCCACCCCCAAACCAACAGTGAAACTGAACAGGTAAACCAAGAAATAGAGATCTATCTCTGCATTTTCTGCAGAGATTCCCCTATCTCCTGGGCTGACTGCATACCTCTAGCAGAATTCACTCATAACCACTGACCTCATTCCGTCACTAACCAATCCCCATTCTACCTCATGATGGGATACAAACCTAAACCTCTTCCCACAGTGATTTTGGCTACATCCATCCCCACGGTTGAGGACTGCCTCAAGGATCTCATGGCTGCTCATAACTGTTGCCCTTTTACCCTGTTCAAAAAGGGTGACAAGATATGGCTAGAAGCTTGTAACCTCTGAAGGGAGCTTGCAAACCCTAAATTCACACCCAAAAGAGAGGGACCCTTTGTTATTGCTGATGTCCTCTTCAAAGTGTCTTATCATCTAGTACTCCCGAAAACATGGAAAATCCACCCCACATTCCACACTTCTCTTCTCTCCCCTTATCGCGAAAACGCCATCTATGGCCCAAATTTCAAAAAGAACCCTCCAGATCTCATTGGCAGACAGGCTGAGTTTGAAGTTGAAAAGATCATTCATCATTGTGGAGCTTCAGATAAGTGCCACTATCTGGTTCGGTGGAAAGGGTACTCTGCTGATAATGACTCCTGGCTTCCTGAAAAGAAACTCAAGCATGCATGGACCACCCTCCTTGCATACAAAAAGGCAAACCCCTGCACCTTCCCTACTTAGTTTCTCCCCTCTGTTTCTTTCTCTCACCTAGTATACAAACAAACCAAAGAACAACAAAAATCAAATAATGTCATGACCTCAAACACCATCTCTTCCCTCTCTATCTCTACCATTTCCTCGCTATGTTCTTCTCCTCCTATTTCCTCTCCACTCACTGACAATGTTGTGTCCACTGGAGACCTACCTACAAACTTCTCTATCTTAGATGACCATGCCTCCCCTATCTATGATATCCTTTCGTCATCCTCTGGACATGTCTCCCCCAGATGGGGAAACCCAGCCTCACCCTCAGCCCCACACTGGGGGAACTGAACTCTGTTCCCGGAACTACCTTCCATCTCCCTCACCACCATCACTCCCGCCCCTGTCCTTAGCGTCGACGTGCTGCTATATGCCCACCATCTTCAGGAAGACTACCCTTCCCAAGATGACCTTCAGGAACTTGTGTCCACCATGATGGACTCCCATATCATGGTCCCTCTGCAATCCTTCATAGAGGATGCATCCCCCATCAAGCTCACCTATAAGCTCTACCTACAAGTCGCACGCCTAGCACTTGTACCCCCCAACTCTTCTGATGCTGAGAGAGCCTATCTTGTGTCCTACCTCCAATCCATCCAGCATCAGTTAAGGGCACTTACCCTTCATCTAGGATACCAGCTGGAAGTGCTGAAATTCCTCCAGGACCTTAACTGGTACCAATGAGAGTTCAAAGACCGCTGCACCACCCGCACCACCATCCCATCCGCTTCCTCTTCCCCCCTCGACCCCACTGAAATAGACTTCTTAGCCCAGGTGGAATCCATCTGATCTGGCAATGATGGACATGTCCCTCTCACCCCTTCACACCCCCACTATCGCAAAGCGTGCTTTCACTGCCACCATCTTGGCCACTTTCAGGCCAATTGCCATCTCTACCAGTGTCCACTCTGTCTCCAATTTGTGCCAGGTCACCCCCAGTCATCCTGTCCCCTTTGCCATCCTCTGGCACCCCCTTAATTCTCCTCATCCTCTGGCTCCTCTGGAGGATCCTGATCCCTGACCATGCATCACAACTGCTGCACCCAACCCTCACCTACCCCACAACCTGTTCCCCCTTCTCATCGCAGGACTAGATGAACATGCCGCACACCATCCCCCACTACAGCCATCAACTACAGAAATGATGACTGTGATGATGTGTTCAATAATGAGGCTTATGTTATGACAGAACCATCAGGGCGAGGAGGAACAAAGGTGTCTGGGCTAGCATACCGAGGGAACGCGGCGGAACTGTTCTGGCAGGTTCTACTACCATGGGGTTGGAGGCCCACGGCTTTCGAAGGTCGAAGGGTGGCAAGAGGCAGAGCCTCGAGGTAAGCCCGAAGGCTTCTTAGGCGACCAGACAGGAGATGGTTGTGAAGAGTAGTAATGGTCAAAGTGGGGAATACAAGATAGTCGTACTATGCTTATATACCGCTATAGAGGGTGCACAGACCATGTAATAGATAGAGTGCGAGTCATGGCTATGTAAGGGGTCCATGAGGAGCACGGAAGGGATATCTATAGACGAGAGATGATATGTTGATAAGCAGGTGTACCATGAGGGACATATGATGGCCGTCTAGGCCGAGAGGATGCATGAGAGCGCATGGGTATAAGCGAAGGCACGAGGAGTGCCAAGGCGACAGATAAGGGATGGCTGTCTAGGCCGAAGAGATACGAAGGGATGCGTAGTAGACGCGTAGGCTATGACAGAGGCACAAGAAGGTGCCAAGGCGGAGGATAAGGACACGCGTGGGAGGGATGCATAAGCTAGGATAGAGGGGAGTTCATGGAGGATACCGGGACATGACGATAGGAGGGGACCGGGATACGCAGGGCGAGAGCCAGTCGATAGCAAGACGTGGGTAAGGCGTAAGCATCACGTGGTGAGGTGTGTAGGTCACAGGGGATGAGCAGTCACGTGGGGATCACGTGGAGGGTCCTAGAGCGGATGCTAGAGGGGACTTGGAGGTAGCCGAGGACTAGGGGTAGGATGAGGGTATCTCTGAGGTAAGGAAGACCGGAGGTCATGTGGAAGTCACGGGGGTTGTGGGGATCACGTGCTAGTCACGAGTGACTGAGAGGTCCAAGGGATATGGTACCAGAGGTAGCCGGAACTAGAGTTAGCTAAGGGTTAGCTAAGGGTGACTGGGTAGCCTAGGGGCTAGCAGTGATGAGGACGGGCTCAGAGGTAGCTGAGGGCTAGGGCAGGGATGAGCAAGGGAACTCCTACAGTGGCTAAGAAGAGAGGGGTACTCTCCTGTAGGGTTAACGAGGGCGCATGGATGAGGGATGAGGACACGTAACAAAGGAAAAAGAATAGGGGCATACATGAGTTGTAACAGCTTATGCTAATATGACCAGCTCCCCTGGTCTTAACACCACAGAGCTTTGAAGGACTGTCAGAGATGTTCCACATAACAGGGGGGTAATGTTATGACTGCTGCCCCTATTCTCTTTTTCTCTTTTCTTTTACTTAGCTAACTACATTTTGGACTAAGGTACATCCTCGCCTCATGTACTGCTTCCTCGGTTCCTTTGCCCTTCCACTGTCAAACAGCCTTCCTCTGGAACTGATGTATTATTAGAATATGACTCATCATGACTCATCCCTGACTGTGGATGACTCACTCCTTACCTTGGTGCATATGCGTCCTCTTACTTAATCATCCTTGGCCTCTGTACTTATAGTTCACATACTTCTTTGTATTTTCCCTAACTTGAGTCTTCTCAATTTATGAGTTACTCTTGCTCACTTCTCTGATCATCATGACCAATGACAACCTAAGACTAAGGAGCAGTCCTTAAGTCTTCCCTTGAACTCTTCGACCTTGGACTAGGGAATCCCCCTGAGTCCTCAGTGAAGCCAGGAAGCCCCTGTGCTGCATCTCCATTTCTTGGAAGCCCCAAGAACCCTCGATCCTTGAACCAGCCATTCGTCAGTACCGTGACCACACGTCCCTCCTTGTACCTTCGCTAACTCTTTTGAGACCCCACTGGTACTTTCCATAGCCCAGCATAACAGGTCCAGGGTGTCCAGCCATGGAAATGGGAAATTGCGGCTAGACACATTTCATTTTAGCATTTCCTTTTTTAAACTCGGACTGGTCACCAATCTAATTTTCCAACCCTCCAGGCACTCCAATTATAGCAGCACTAAGTGTTCATTTAAGCCATTGTGTTGATAGACAATGCCAGCTGATTGGAGTGCCTGAGCCGAGCCTTGTTAATGACATGCTGCAACTACTCATCGTCCATTCCCTCTCTGACTGCCATGCTCACTTGGATTAGTGACACAATCATCTTTAGTGACAGAGATACACCAGCTCAACATGCCCGATCAAGTATTTTCATTATCAACTCAGCATCTCTGAGTCCATGCAATGCTGACCATCTCATGCAACATGGTGTCAAATGTGACCCTTTCTGATCGCAATCCCTGATTGACCATGTGATCTACTATTTGATGCACTGCCCTCAGTACAGTGAGCTCAAAAACTGTTGCAATGTTTTGCAGTTTTGGACTGGTGGCAATGTAGCACTTCATAGCATGGGAATCCCGCTTAGGGTTGGTGGGATCGGGTAAAGTACTCATCCTTGGCTTTCTAATGGTGCCTGGATCATGTGATCTGGCCA
>JBBPLO010000583.1:0-17525 GCA_038089835.1 Retiboletus flavoniger | reverse complement strand
CAAGATATCATCAAAAATATTGTGATGGACCCTAAGCTTCTTGCGAAATGCTTCAGGATGGTCTTCACATTGTGCAAGCACATGGATTTGAGGTGCACGCAAAGGTGCAAGAGGTTTGTGAAGCACACGGGCTCGCAAAACCTCATCCTCAAGTGCTTCAATGGCATTGATGAAGTGATCATAACAACTTGTGGGACTCACTTTTCCATCATCAGAGTCTGATGAAGAGCTAGAATCATCTTGCTCAGACTTTGTGTCAAGCAAAAGGTCAGGAATGATGATGACAGGAGTCACAGGAGTAAGAATGAATCCAGGAAGGTTATCATCAAAAAGATTGGAGCTATCAGTGGTATCAGTGTCACTGGCTTCCTCCTTGAACTGTTGTTTGAGGTCAGCCTGCTGGAGCTGATGAGCCATGTTTGAGGCAGCATGGAGGTCATGTAGGAGTGCCTGTCTCTCTGAGTGGCAGGGCATTGTGGAGATGGAAGGGATATTCATACATACTGGCTCAGCTTTTCTTATATATGAAGCTATCTAATTTAGCTATCTAACAGTTGATCATGTGCTTCCCACACTTCAGGGGCACTTGAGCTTTGCATGCGAGTGCAGTTTCCTAATTTAGACACTGCAGTCCCATGTGTTACAGGCCAGGACATCCTCATATAAAAGCCTTCCCCATGCTCCCTTCCCACATATCTCTCTCCATCTCGTCCCCCTGTTCATCCTTCTATCCCCATCTCAGGTTCAACATCTACATATACGATTACTGCAACAAACGTGGCTTCCACAAAACTGCTCGCAAGCTGCTTGCAGAAGCCAAGATACCACCAGACTCTGTGCCCCCAATCAACACTAAAAGCAACAGTGCAGGAATGGAGGATGCTATGGTGTATACCCAAGTACATCTACCACTTTCCTATCTCTGCTCCTCACCAACCCCCTGGTTAGCACCAGATGCAACAAGCTAACCTCAGGCAGGGTTTGAGACCACTCAATCACCAAATGTCTCAAGTTGGCCATATGATAAATGGTATGCAAAGCCCATACATTTGATCCAACATGGTGTGCATCTCCCTAACCATCTTGATCTCTCTTCCGCACTAGGTAATCCAACTCAAATGCCATTCCGCATGGTTGGTGCTGGTGTTAAAACTGGGTCAACTCCAGAGCTAACTCCAAAACTTCGGAGTTAAACTGGGGGCCGGGGCTTGGCTTCACCATATGTGGTGCACCCTTGCTCAGAATCGATGCCCCGATTTCGGAGGTTGGAGTTCAGAGGTTCGGAGGTGTCACGCTTGATGTTGAACACAACAACAAGGACAATGACAAGGAGGAGAGAGAAAGTCTTCAAGACTTCTCAGGGATTCAGAGGGGGTTGTCAGAGGGGATTGATCAGAGATCAGAAGTTGGGAATAAATCGATATTCGAACTGAAGAATATACAGAGTGTTTCTATGAGTTTATATACGGAGTTCGGAGATGTATTAGTAAAGTTCTTGGTAACAGATTTGTAAGTAAGTCAGAATCAGAATGTAAGTAAACTGGAGCTGTACACTGTATATGTGAAGGCTGGAGCTGTGTACATAGGATCGGAGAGGAAAGAGAAGCGGGACTAATACAAATGGAGAGAGACTAACGTAACAAGAATGAAGGGAGTCATACGAGGATATGCAGAGGACATCTCCAGAGTCTCGGAGTTGAGCTTTGAGCGAGAAAGCATCGGAGTTGTTGAGTGCAAGGCCGGAGATGAGTTCGGAGGGTCAGAGTGGATTTGGTAAAAATCCAGTATATGACAGTATCCCCCTCTTAGGCCTGAACCCCTGAAGGCCTTTAGGTGAGGGACAATACAGAGTCGGAGTGGATTCGGAGTGGAGTCTGAGTGGAGTCCAAAAAAGTTTGTTGATCATGTTTGGGTGTATAAAACCCATCACTTCTTGCTTGCCTTTCTTCTTCAACAACCATCATGTCCAACAATTCCAGCATTGCCGAAATTGCCAAGTGGTCCAATAACCACCTCAAGGAATGTGAAGACAATGACGATGCCGTTTGCAAGGCAAAGTTCACTGAGCGCAGGCAACGTGTGAAAGTGAAAAAGGAAGAGGAGGCTCGGAGGAAAGCAGAGGCAGAGGTGGAGGCACGGAGGAAGTCGGAGGCAGAGAAAACGTGCAAGGAGGCCAAGGAGGCAGCTAAGAGAAAGGTTCGTGGTTATTGGCTACAGTTAGTGCGAGCTGACCAGAGTAGGTGGAGGGGGTGCAGAAGCAGCAGTGCTTGGAGAAGGGAAAGGGGAAGGCACATGCAGATGCTGAGCTGGAGGCCTGTGCTTGATGCACCAATCAGGGCATTGAGTGCATGCTTGGCCCTGGCAAGTCCACGTCTTGTGTGGACTGCCATGAAATCAAAGTCAAGTGTGTGTGCCTGGGAGCTGTTACAGTTTTCTTTCCTCATCATCGATTCCTTTTGTTCGTACATTTCTCTTCCCTAGTGTCTTACCGAGGACGTCGTATCCTTCGAGCACAAGAGGTCTACCTCTTCATAGGAGGGCCGTCCAGGCTCTCTCTAGTATGTTTTCCTTGAACTCTCATTACGTTCCCCGCCTCCCTTTCCCAGGACTTTCCTCTCCTAACTAAGTTCTCTCGTACTTAGTCGTATCCCTATTACTTACTCAACCTTCTTGGTCCGTGCGCGGGAAATCTCTCTAGTATATAGTCTTACATCCCTGTACTTCTTCTCCCTATTCTCGATCTGCGCAATATTAGCGTACCTCTTGAGTCATCCCAAGTCCCTCTAAGCTCAACTATCCTAGCGATTCTAGGATAGTCTCCTTGTTCTAAGTCTCTATCAGACGTCGGTCTCTTCGTGAGTATCGCCTGTAGACGACTCTCCCCACCTCGAGCCCTCCCGAGTACGCTACGCGTAACAGGAGCGGAGGAAAAGCCAGAGAGGCACAAGAAATGCCAGGTGGAGGAAACAGCATGACCAGAGGGGGCCAAAAAGGCAAGGGTCGAGAAGTCTGAAGCAGGTCCGAGTGGAGCGTTGGAGGTTTCAGAGGGCAAAGGGACCTGGGTGGAGGCACTTCGGGGGGTCACAGGGGCCCTCAAGCAACTTCACCAGGTTGCATTGATGAATGGGCATAGAATGGATTGCCAAAACCAGCTGCTGGTACAGTTGGTCAAATTGAAGACGGAGGAGGTGTATGGCGAAGAGGAGTTGGAGGAGCCAGAGGAGTCAGAGGAGCTGAAGGAGTCAGAGGAGTCAGAGGAGCTGGAGGAGTTGGAGGAAGAGTTGGAGGATGGATCGGAGGTGGATCTGGAGGAGATAGAGGGACTGAAGGAGGATTTGAACAAGAAAGAGGTGGAGCTCATTGAGAAGGAGAACTCCAGAGCGTCAGACAATGTGTAGATTAGTTTGTAATTGATCTCATTCTGCAAATACAAAGTTCTTCCTCATGTCAAGGGTCAGAGTGAGGTCAGAGTAAGGTCCAGGTGTCCGGACTTTGGAGGTGGATTAGAACAAGCTCAGAGGGACACAGTGAGCTGTTTCAGAGTCAAAACTGGTCGGAGTTTGTGCGAATTTGGCACGAGCATAGTCCATACCCCCTCTTGGATAGACATTCCAGCATCTAGTGAGGATATTGGGCTTCACACCAGGGTGGAAAGGGATGATGATGAAAACTGGGAGGGAACTCCAATCAACAGGCTTGCTGCTGAATCAAGAGTGTGGTCATGGGGTTGTGATAGTCCAAAGGGGACTAAAGGGGTTGGGTTGCATCGGATCAGAAGGACAGAGGAGTTTGGAGTTCGCTCTCCTGAGGGTAAATCTGCAAAAGAAAATGCACGGATGGTTGTGATTGGTGGGAGGAAAGCACAGTGAATCGGATGGTGGTGTTAGCCGAGGGAAATCATTCCTGGGGCTTCAGAGGAGAGCTTGGAGTTTTGCTGGCAAACTGTGTTCGAGTGAACAGAATAAAGTACTGTTTGAGACCCTATCAATCAACAGATTGTAGTGGGTGAGCCAGTGGTTTCCTTGATCAAGAGAACAGGGAGGATCCAGTGGAGTGACATAGAAATGTCTTGGAGTGATATCACTGGTTTGGGGATGGTCAGATAGGGTGAATTTATTGGTTATTGGAAATAGTGTTGGAGAGTGTCAGAGAGACTGGAGTTTGGGTCAGAAAGAATGGATGCATCAAGTCAGATCTCCATAGTGCATATACAAGGTCAACACAATCTGTGTACATGTGGAGTTGGAGGGGTGTTGACTATTGTTTTACCTCTGAGATGGAGGTGTCTGGTTTAGTCTCCAGACTTGTGGTCGCAGCACGGGCTTTTGATGTATGAGAGAAGGACTTAGAGCAGTCCTTGGCCATGTGGCCTGCAAGCCCACAGAACATGCAGAGGTGTTTGTCAAATTGATGTTTGTGTTCTTCAGCGGTAAGTTTGCCATCTTTGCCTGGCTTAGACAATAAGTCTGGCTTCGGAGTTGTCAAGACGGCAATGTCTTTGTCCTTGGACTCTTCAGAGTTCCTAGGACTGCCAAATAGGCGTTCGGAGAGTGATTTGTCAGAGGTGGGGGATTTATCGGAGGTGCAGAATAAAGGAGGGTTGGTGCCTAGAATGCGAGTCTGAGCAAGAGTGGTACGAGTAGCCATAAGTGGATTCTGAAGCAAGATTTGAATTCGAATATACTGTTAAAGCTGGGTCAACTTCAGAGCTAACTCCAAAACTTCGGAGTTACACTGGGGGCCAGGGCTTGGCTTCACTGTATGTGGTGCGCCCTTGCTTAGAATCATTGCCCTGATTTTGGAGGCTGGAGTTCAGAGGTTCGGAGAGGTCACACTCAAAGTTGTAAACAATGACAAGGGCAACAACAAGGAGGGGAGAGAAAGTCTTCAAGACTTCTCAGGGATTCAGAGGGGTTTGTCAGAGGGGATCTGAGGATCAGGAGTTGGGAATAGTCAATATTTGAACTGAAGAATATACAGAGTGTTTCTATGAGTTTATATATGGAGTTCAGAGATATATTAGTAAAGTTCTTGGTAATGGATTTGTAAGTAAGTCAGAATCGGAATGTAAGTAAACTGGAGCTGTACACTGGATATGTGAAGGCTGGAGCTGTGTACATAGGATCAGAGAGGAAAGAGAAGTGGGACTAATACAAATGGAGAGAGACTAATGTAACAAGAATGAAGGGAGTCATATGAGGATATGCGGAGGACATCTCCAGAGTCTCGGAGTTGAGCTTCGAGCGAGAAAGTGTCAGAGTTGTTGAGCGCGAGGCTGGAGATGAGTTCGGAGGGTCAGAGTGGATTTGGTAAAAATCCGGTATATGACAGCTGGCCCTCAACTGGATGGCATCCCTATATCATCCACTGGATCTACATCAGCAGGTGCAACTGCTCCTCCCTCTCAAAACTATACTATCCCCTCATGCCAGGTTGGTGTCCAGGCGCTCCCCAACATTGCGCTTCCAACAGCGTCAATCTGTACCAATCTCCGACCATTGCCCATTCCTCACAGAATCTGGGTGATACCACTGGTCCAAATCCACATAATCCGATCAATCAGTTCAGCCCCTCCCCTCACATGGTTTGTATGCCTTTTCCTCACCCATATGTTATCCCTCACATAGCCACATCCTCACCCACTCACCCCCTCTTCCCTCAGCCTCAGCCTTGCTCACTTGCCTCCGCCTGCCTGCTCATGCAGGATCAATGTGTTCTTTGTGGAGGCAAAGTGAAGCACTGTATTACCCATCGCACATCCTTTGTCCAGCATAGTGGAGCGAGATGCACTACCAGTTTTGTCCTTCCCCTCCTTACTTTTTGATATGTGGTCATTTACAGTTGTTTGCTAGTTGCATTGTTGTACTAGCATCTTATATATAACATAAATACATGCTATCTGGGTGTAAATCCTAGCTTAGTAGTAGTACACTAATACAGCTAGTGTTATGATCCACAGTGGATCACCCTTTTCTTTCTCTTTACTTCTCCTTTTCTTCCTCTTAGCTAAGTCCTCTTTCGTCTCTCGCCTTACCTTGGACTTAGGGACTCTGTTTACGCCTCGAGTTCCACCTCCCCAGTTCCTTCCGTTCCGTCTTACCTCAGAACCATTGTACTATTAGAACTGACTTGTCATGACTCATCCTTATCTACCGTGGATGACTCACTCCTTATCTTGGACTTATTAGAAGTCCCTTACCTAAACCTCTTGGCATATGTACTTATATTGCCCGCCTGCTTGTAACTTCCCTTAGCTTAGTCTACTCAATTCTACGAGTTCTAAGCCCACTCCTTGCTCCTCTCATTGCTGCCTGTCATCAGCACACTAAGGCTAAGGGACTTCCCTGAGGCCTTCACCTTGTACCTTTGTCCCGGACTTAAGGAGAACCCTTGAAGTCCAGCTGCAGGCTGTTAGGTGTTGCTCCCGTTCAAGGCACCCCCTTAAATGTGTGTCTCTGAAGACCTCTGTCGGAATACCCTGCATATCCTCCCTTGTCTTTGTACCCACATCGAGCTCACTTTGAGTTCCCGCTGGTATCTCCATAGCCCAGCATAACAGCTAGTACCTATCAATACACTATGCTAAATGGTGTTGTGCTTCAGTTGAAACCAAGTCACATGATGACTGAGTAGTCTGAGTCACGTGGAATCAAATTCAGTCCTTGCTAAACCCTGGGAATGCCCCATTCGTGTACCTGTCTGAAAGTGGGTGTGAGGGGGGTTGTGGGCTGTGTCTGGGGGGGTGTCCAGTTTGAAACACAGCATTGGACTTTTATTTTTGCCACAGTCTAGCTGAGAAGTACTAATCTTTCTCTACATCTTTCAGAGGTTGTCAGAGACTGTTCTAACAGCTCTGACAAACTGTCAGAGCAGTTCAAAACATGGAGTGAGTGGGGCTAATGACTGGGCTTAAGTTTGTGGCATTGCAGAACTCCCAATCTTGTCTCATGAGTGTGCTTTACTCTCTTGTCTTTTGACTTTGGCTGTAACTCAATGCACTGACAGAAGTCATAGAAGTTCATATCAGCAAGGCTATCAGAACAGTAAAGATAGTGATGGAGTTGAGTAGATTCGATGAGCTTCCCTTCCTTGTCAGTTGCAATTTGGATATGTAAGAGCTCAACATCACTGTTTTTTCCATTGTTGTCCTCAACACTCTGAAATTGGTCAAGTATGGAGGACTGCTCTTTGATGTGTGCGAGCACAAGGGATGACAACACACCCTTGGCCCCAGATTCAGAAGATTCCCATGACCATGAGGGGGGCTTCCATTGCACATCATAAATAACCCCCGAGGTCAATCAAACCCCCATGGATCCCACTCACTTCTGAAAAGGATTTTCCCACAATACCTGCACCATCTGTCAACCATCAGTGGCAGACTCTGGTGCATCTCTTGTGCCTCCTGCAGCTCTTCCCTGACCATCTCATGACCATCTCCATGCATCTCTCATGCCTCCCACAGCTAACCCTTCCACCACCATCATAATCTGTCCATCTGTCCAACTCTCATGAGTTGTTTTATACACCATTCCCAGAACATTTTCAATGCTTAAAACTTCTCTGAGCCATCACCAAGCATATGTCCATTGCTTTCATCTTTCTACTCTGATCTTGGGCTGCTTGCAGCTGCTAACACCACATGGATGTGTACCTCATATGCACCCGAGTTACTCACCCACACCATCTGTCAACTGTCAGCAGCAGACTCTGGCACATCTCTTGTGCCTCCCACAGCTCTTCCCCAACCATCTTGTGACCATCTCCATACATCTCTTGCGCCTCCCACAGCCAATCCTCCTGCCACCATCATGATCTGCCCATCCATCCAACTCTGTATCTCATACACACCCGAATTACTCCTCCAACACGCCCACCTGTTCACCCCTTCCACCCTTGCACCTATCACCCACACCCTCACCTTCTTCACCTTGCCCCATCGCCATCTCCCTCGCCTCATAGAGAATGGCACCCAGTGACTGTTGTGTGCTGTCATTCTGCCAAGAGCGCATGACAGTCACCACACATTGTTGTCTCCCCCTCATTCTGTCCTTGTCTTTGTGCTCGCTGTCACCTCCACCCACCTGCACTCACCTTCAGTGTCTTGCAGTCTTATCTGCTGTCACCTGCTGCACTCACGCTCTTGCTCTTTGCCTCAACTGCTTGCCATCACTGTCACTGACTTGTACTCACCATCATTGACTCTGCCTCTCTTATTCACCATCACAAAGATCTAACTCACCACACCATGACAAGCAAGAACTACCAACACACAAGCTAAAGCAAGAAGTGATTCATCTAAGACAGCCAGTACCCCCGCCGCCCCGAGTACCTACTTCATGTCACTGCCAGCAGCCTCGCTCTGAATAGCTTGTCCACCTTCCAATGGTCCAGCTCCAGAAGCATTGCTGGGGATGAAAGCATTATGCCCAGGATACATGAAGTGTTGTCCATACATATTGAAGAATATGGACAGATCAAAAGAAGGTCCCTTTTGCCCCTCAGTGCCAGTGGGCACAACCGAAGGACCTGTGCCAAAGGGTTCCATATCAGACAACAAACCCCATCCTCCATATGGACCAAAGAATGGACCAGGATATCCATGGAAGTGAGGACCCATACCAGGAGGTCCAAACCAACTGGGAGGATAGGGAAAACGATCGTGACCAAGCTGTGGAGGAAGGGCAGAGCTCTCGATACCTTGAGGTTGCATGACAGGCTTCACAGGAGCACCAGACAGGGGTTCACCATATAAGGACTCTTCCATCTCATGAGAGTCTGCTGGCTTGGTGAACAGCACAGAAGAAGACAGGGTTGCCTTGATGGCAGGTTCATGGTGGCAACTTCTCATGTCACTGCCTGAAGAGTGTGCACCTGCATCCTTGGATATCAGAGCATGCTCATCAGACAGAGCTATGTTCTTGGTGTCTGCAGAACTTGTCTCAGTCAGCACATTTGCCGGATGCTTGCGACAGCTAAAGGGATTATTGCTGTCTTGTCCTGCACCTGTCATCATGATGCCTTTTGTTATGAGGCAGAGTTTTGGTCATTCGCAAATACCACCTGCAGATCCAGTAACAATGTTTGTCATGAAAGGTGCATTGAGGGCATCGCCCTTGAAGACACCTCCCTGCAAGAATCAGTCTTCCTATTCCTGTATAGGTAATAATGCAGAAGCTCACCTCCTCATCCAACAATGCTGGAGATGCCACAATGCAACTACTTTTCAAAGAGTGCATGGGTGCAGGCTTTGTGTTTTCTTCCTGCACAAATTAGTCCCTGTTTCCATAGTGAACAGCAGAGATAAGTTCACCTTTTCATGCAACAACGCTGAAGATGCTGTGATGTGACCTCTTTTCAATGAACATGCAGGAGCCTTCCCTTTTGCCTTGTGGTTGTATGATGCAGGTGGTACCTCTATGAGCCCATGTTTTTTCAGAGGGTGCAATGCAAGCTCACCCTTGGCCTTGCATTTGCGAGGGTTTGGTGCATCATTGCCGTCAGACTCTGGTGCTCCCTCAGAGGTCATTTCATCCTCATCCTCATCCCCATCCTCACCCCCTCCATTCTGCCATTTGCCACCTTCCTCGGGATTGAACTTGGAACCAGATGAGGAACTGATATCCTGCACCTCGGCTTCGGACAACATGTCCTTCAACCCTACAGATTGCACCTGGGCAGGGTGGTGCTTGCGAAGCAGCAAGGTTCTCTTCTCAACAGGGGGATTCACGACCTTTTGAATCTCATCAGATCTGGAGAGAGACAAAGTGCCAGAGGTAGGAGGATGACCAAGCGCCTTTCGTTTGCCCTTTCACAGCATTCTGTCATTGTCAGAGTTGGGAATGGTAATCATCTCCTGAGGCAGGGGGATGTTCTTCTTTTTCTTGATGTGCATTGCAGCCCGATTGACTACACAAGGGGGGCCTGTTCGATCAAAGCTTCCATCTGCAAACATCCATTTGCCAAATTGGTGTGGCGAGTTGAATTCCAGTGCAGCCCTGATGATAACTGGCAACTTACATCTGCACAGATCTGCTATGAAAACATGAGCAATCTCAGAGACGATGCCTCAGAAAAGTACACACTGATCAACTTGGGGTTGTGCTCAAAGTACAAGCCGCTTTCTTTGGAATGCTTGCTGAAAGCAGCAATAAGAGTCAAGCACTCTGCGAGTGACAGATCTGAGATGCCTTTTGACCCCCCCTTGGAATGAGGGTGATCCTCTCCAGGGAAAGGCACAGAATCAGGGAAGTTGTGGCATACAATACCACTACTTGCCAGCTTGCTTGGCAGCCCCTTCCAAGGGAAAAGCTTTTGCGAAGCCCACTTGCATCCCAGCTTGGCTAACCAGCAAGGGATCTGGTCAGTTGCTTCTACACGGCATGCAGGATGAAGAGCTCACTCAATGTATTAACAAATGCACCCCGGAGGTAGGCATGATCCTCCATCTTGCCGGTCTCAACGATCTTGGGCTCCTCACCACCATCTGGCTCTTTTAACACTGTCAAACTCTCACAGACCAGGCCATCAAAGGCCAGGCCAACATTCACCAGAGATTGTCTATTGCTATGCAATCATGTGAGCAGTTACATCACTAGCAATATCGAGACATGTACTAGATGTGAGACTTGAAATAAGCCAGTATTTCATTATCATCTGCATGACATCTTTCAAGGAAGAACTACGTAGTATATGTGTCAGAAGATATTAGCTGCCAGAAAGGTTGGGAACTCACATTGATGGCACCTGGGGATGCATACACTTGCCCAAGCGAAGTGTCTTGATTCACCACATTCCCAGCCATTATCACCACTGTTTCGAATGCATGTGCCTTCGCCATGCTGGTGAACTTCAATGGCTATCAGTACAGGTTGATACACAATCCAATGATGCTCATACCGCTTGACAGTGATGTTTTGCAAGCCACAAAAACAGCGCTTGCCTGTGACCAACCAATTTACCCTCGTTGTTACAGTTGTCTGTGTTGTCGAAATTGGACAGAATATCCTGCCATGTTGCAGGATATGCCTCTTGAAAAAGTGTATAACACCTTTTCATTGTTTTTACTAATGGTGATAATTAGAGCTGTGTGCACAACAGGACAATCAGATAATAGCCAGATAACATACCAGGCATAGACATAGTGATATCAACCTGCCCCAACCTCGCAATCTCCTGTTCCTTGTTGGCTGCATGAAACTTCTGGTAGGAATTCCAAAAGTTGGAAGCACAAGTGCAGCCAAACTGCTTCATGAACTGGTTGACCACCTGATGAAAAGGCAACCCCACTCAAACCACCAGCTGGCTGAAATCTGAGTGTATGCCTTGGAATACCTCATCTAGTATGTTCATAACACACGTGGGGGTTCTCCCAAGAGTACTTGCAACTTTGTCATCCTTGTCCGTGGCATCTGTGGCAATAATAAGTGACTCTGAGTGAGGTTTTGATCATGAAGGGGGAGTGGGTGTGTCAGGCCACTCAGGAACCTCGAAGTCCATCGCATCATCATTGTACAAATTCCAATCGACAAGAGTGGATGGCTGTTATGGTTTTGCTCCCTTTTCACCGCATCATGTTAGTTATCCAATATCCATCCATCCATTCATACTATGGATGATGTATCCCTCATGTTCAGACTGCATACCTATTCTTATGCAGACCCTCCTCAGTTTTTCTTTGTCACCTCCCTTTGAACAATGCCTATGTCATGTCTACTTCCTTGGACTCTTCTCCTAACTAGGCTCTCCTTATGCCTAGTTGTCACCTGACCTTTTCCAGTGTTCTCCCTGATTCCCTGGTCTGTGCGCTGTCTTCCCTACTATAAATAGACAGTCATCTTCACATGTAATCTCTATTCTTGATCTGCACAATACTAGCATACTATCTTGAGTCCTCCAAAGTCCTCTGCCAAGTTCTTAGCGACTCTAAGAACTCCTCCTTAGCCTTAGTGAATCTAAGGATCCTTCAAACCCTTGTCATCTTCTATCAGATGTCAGTCTCTTTGTGAGTATTGCCCGATAGTCAAGACTCCCTTGAGCCCTAGTCTCCACTTGTACGTTAAGCATAACAAAAGATCAAGAATCTCCTTGGTCCTGCCTCTTTAGGTGAAGGACCCACCCCCCTCCACCACATCTTTCAGACTTCCTGAAGATAGTGATGTCGACATTCTGGAAGCACCCCAACGGACCTCCACTCATCGCATCACTGGATCCAACCATCCGCTGAACCCACCCTTGATAACCCCCAGCCCTAGACCATGGTACTCCCTACCCAGGTCAACCCCCAGAACCCAACCTCAACCCCTCGAACCTCCTTGCCAACCAAGCCCCCAATGTCAACCCAGCCCACCACCTCATTGTTCCCCTAGCCTACAAATCCCATTGTCCCATCCTAGTACCCCCATCATGCCCTCAGAACTCAAAGCAGGCCTCCCCACTGACTTCTCTGGAAACTCCTCTGATGCCTTCCGATAGATCAAAGCCATGGGAGCCTACTTCAAGATGAACCCCTCCCACTACCCCCTTGACCCTGAGAAGATCATGACTGTCTTGAACAAGATGCCCTCTGGGAGAGGAGCCTCCTTCACTGAAGTGTGGTATGACAGAATGGCTGACATCTCCATCGCCCCAAAGACCTTTGACGAATTCATCAAGGAATTCGAGACAACCTTTTTCCCCTATGACATCAAAGCCACCACCTGCCTAGAACTTGCTAAACTCCACCAGAAGACCACTCACTCTGGCAACGGATTCCAACAGTATATCACTGACTTCCAGAACCTTGCCGGAAAGTCCGACATCACCGATGAGACCACCCTCATTGACCACTTTGCCCTAGGCCTTGACCAACAGATCACCACTATGATCTTGTTCATGGAAACAGTCCCCACCACCATCGAAGAATGGGTCACAAAGGCTAAAACCTTCCACACCCAGAAAATGAGAATTCAGGCTCTCTGCACTGGGACCACCCCCTCCCCTTTTTCATTTAACAGCTGAACCCCCCAATGCCATGGATGTAGATGCATCCATCACCCTCACCAAACTTACCCCCACTGAATGTGCCAAATGTATCAAAAACTATCAGACATGAGGTCCAAAATTGCAGAAAACAAACCACCTCTGGATGCCCCCAGAACATCAGAACCACCATAACCACCCCCACCGCCACACCCCCTGCACCCCCGACCCTCACCCAACCTTCTCCTCTTCAAAAATACATGAACACCCTTTGTACTTCTGGAAAAGATGAGAAAGAAATCCTCTCTGTCTTAAGGATGTGTTACAAAGAAGACTGAACCACCGAGGAGGTGAATGCCATCCAATTTGCCAATGTTCAAAAGGCCAAGGATTTTTGAAAAGGAGAGTTGCTTCGATGTCCTCTCTCCTAGAATCTACCCATGTACTCATAGCATCACAAAGAAATAGAACACTGTGTCTTGAGATCCGAATCCAAACCATTGAAACCTCTGCCCTCATTGACTCCAGAGCCACCAGAAATTTTATTGATCCCTGTCTCCTACCCAAAGGAAAATTCTGCCTTCACAAACTCGACCAACCCATTACAGCATACAATGTTGACGGAACGCCAAACTCTGCCGGGACCATTAACTGGACCACCTCCACGACCATCTCTCATGGAACATTCTCTGGTGTCAAAACCTTTTTTGTATTATGACAAAAGAGCCCTCAGATCATCCTCAGGATGCCCTGGCTGGTCAAATGGAACCCAAACATCAACTGGAAGACCTGCACCATCTTCATCCCCACCTCTCCCAAGAGGGTTGAGAGGACTCCCCATAAGTGCCCTCCCTTGAAGGAGACAGAGAAAGAAGAAGTCTATAAACTAACTATCTCAACTGAAGTCACCCAGAAGACAACCCCCAAGGACATCCCCATCCCTCAATTCTGCTCCAACTTCACTGATGTCTTTGCCAAAACTACTCATGACGAACTCCCAGCACACCGCTCGTTTGACCACTTGATCGAATTGAGGGACTCTTTCGTCTCCAAGATTGCCAAAGTTTATTCCCTGAATCCTAAAGAGCGAGAAACCCTCCAAGAGTTCGTCAAAGAGCACCTCAGAACTGGTCACATCATCTCCAAATCCCCCCAAGCATCCCCATTCTTCTTCATCCCCAAGAAGGATGGCTCCCTCTGCCCCTGTCAAGACTATAGGTATCTCAACTCTCATACCATCCAGAATGCTTATCCCCTACCACTCATCTCTGACATCATTGACGATATGAGAGAAGCAAACCTCTTCACCAAGATGGACATCCTTTGGGGCTACAACAACATTCACATTAAGGAGTCCAACCAGTGGAAAGACGTGTTCATCACCCCCCTTGGACTCTTTGAACCAACAGTCATGTTCTTCGGTTTCTCCAATGCATTCTCGACCTTCCAGGCCTTCATGAACCACATCTTCGCCAATATGATCGCCAAATGATGGCTCAAGATCTATATGGATGACCTGGGCATTTGTACCAAAGGATCCCTATCCCTTCACCACGAATGAACCCGATGAGTCCTTCTTCGCCTCCAAGAACATCATCTCTCTCTCAAACTCTCCAAATGCACCTTCGACACCCCAACCATGGAATACCTTAGTCTCATCATTGGAAACGGCCAATTGCAGATGGACGAAGGTAAACTCTCCGCCCTTCACAACTGGAAACCCCCCACCTCCATCACTGGCATCCACTCTTTCATTGGGTTTGCCAACTTCTACTGAAAATTCATACCCAACTTCTCCAACATCATTGCTCCTCTCGTATTCCTCACCAAAAAGAATGAACCCTGGGTCTGGACCCCTCTCCAACAACAAGCCTTCAACTCCCTCATCTCTGCCCTCTGTTCCACCCTGGTCCTCACCCTTCCCAATCCAACCAAACCCTTCTCCCTCATGACCAACGCCTCTCTCACTGCTGCCGGAGCAGTCCTTATGCAGGCCGACCCCAACAATGACCTTCAACCCATTTCCTATTTCTCCAAAACCTTTGCCCCTGCTGAACGGAATTATGACATCTATGATCGCAAACTCCTCGCAGTCATCCTTGCCCTCGCTGAATGGCACCACCACCTCCAATGTGCCACCCATCCTGTGACCATCCTCACCAACCACCACAATCTATCCTATCTATGGGACCCTCATAAACTCTCCCATTGTCAAGCCCACTGGGCCCTCTCTCTCCAGGACTACGATATCATCTGGAAGGTCACCCCTGGCTCCCAGATGGGTCCAGCTGATGCCCTATCCTGCCACGACTCTGTCAATATCTTTCTTGACAACCTCAATGCCTCCATCATCCCCAAACCTGTTGTCATCAATGCCCTTGATCTCACCCTCACCAACCTCATCAAATCCTCTACCCCCTCCGACCCCCTAGTCACTCGAGCTTTATCCACCATCTGTTACGATACGAGACTCGGTCTCCTATTCTCTTTTCTTTTACTTTAACTTAGCTATGTCTCATTCGGTCTTCACTGCCTTCAGACCTTAGGTACGCCATTGCTACCCCGTGTACCGCTTCCCCGGTTCCTTTCCGCTTCTCTGTCCTTCCATGACGTTCCATGGAACCGTTGTATTATTAGATATGACTCGTCGTGACTCAGCCCTTATCTCGCTGACTCACTCCTTATCTCTGACGCTGACACGTCCCCTTATGTAACCCTTCTGGTAGCAGTATTTAAACCTCGTGCTCTTGCTTGTATTTCCTTCAGCTTAGTCTTCTCGAATACTATGAGTTACTCGGCCTCCTCGCTCCTCTCGTTGTCATCCGCAGTGACACCACTAAGACTTGAGGGTACTTCCCCGAAAGTCTCTTCGTCTTTCGCCCCGAGTCCAAGGAATCCCCTTGAACTCAGACCTTAGACTCCACGGGTCTTCCCAACGAGTAACCTCGTCCTCCGGCTGTAGGCACTAGACCTACGCTCATCCTCGTACTAGGCGTTAGACCTGTACTCGTTGTACCTCGAAGTCCTCTCTCGTCATACCTTCCTAATTCCACCTTGTTCGTCCTACATCGAGGCAGTTAACTCACTCGAGACCCTGTCGGTTCTAGCCCGACGTAACAAAAGACTAAGCTCCTCCCTACAAGCAACTACTAGGTCGTCTTACTTCCTAACCATGCTCCCGCACTCAGCCTGCACAGGGTGATTCCCTGGGCAACACGCCATTATTGATCCCCGAACCCCTACCAGGTGGTTCCTCCCTCGTGACTTCACCACTGAACAACCCTTGTCCCCCTCATCCCAGGACCACTCTGACCTCGAAGTCAACCCCACGACCCAAGAAGAACAGGAAGAAACTCTCCAGCTCGCCCACGACCTTTCCGCCCAACTTAACCTTCCGAGAGTTCCTACTCCTCCTTCTCCCACTCCCATTACCACGCAACCCATCTTTCCTCTCCCTCCCAAGCCTGCACCACACCCAGTGCTCACTGGGTACCCTCTATCTAGACCGCGTCCCCTGTTCCCTCGGCCGACCTTGCCCAGAAAAACTATGTCCTCTGGAAAGGAACTCCATCTTGGAGCCCCTACACCCTTCGATGGGTCCCCTGATACAGCCGTACAGTGGCTCCACACTGTACAGTTCTACCTCCTCGTTAATGAGGATGTCTACGACACTGATGCTAAACGAATCACCTTCGCCCTCTCACACATGACCAAAGGGTCTGCCGCCACATGGGCCGCCACCTTCCATCAGAAATGTATGACAACCGGAATCATTACTCTCGGGACTCTCCCCACCTTTGTAAACGAGTTCAGAACCACCTTCGAACACCAAGATTCGATTGGCAACGCCATCGCGTGGCTCACCACTACACGAATGATTAAGAAGAAAGGGACCTATGAACCCTCTCTAACCAACTACATCGCCGATTTCCATCGCAACGTTGTCGTCTCAAAAATACTCGACGACAACGTCCTCATCGCATACTTCTCAGCAGGGCTTCCCCAACCCCTGATGATGAAAATCTACTCCATGGAGACCCCTCTGACTACCGTCGAGGAATGGTACAAGAAAGCGACCCACTTCCAGACCATGTGGGAAAGAACCCAAGAAATCGTCAAACAAACATACCGCCCAACCTCTCAAACTACCCCGTCTTCTTTGAACACCCCCTGAAAAGACCCCAATGCCATGGATGTAGACATTGTCCGTGCCATCGGAAAACTTACTCCCGAAGAGAGGAAACGATGTGTCGAAAAGAAGCTATGTTTCTGATGCCAACAGCCTGGCCACTCCTCCTTCAAATGCCCCTCCTTTCCTTCACAGTGTCCCACAGGTACCCCAAGCCGACCTACCAAGAAGGTCACCGAAGTAGCTGACGAAGAAATCCCTCGACTACAGGAGATCGACGACGACGATGAAAAAGAAGATGGAGAAGACGTGAAGACCGTCTTCCTCCAGGATTTTTAGAAAGGAAGTCTACCCCGACGTTAGCCCCTTCCTCCATAAAAGTTGTACTAGTAAACACGACTGAAAAAACTATGCAAATTCCCATCCAAGTTGTGCG
>JBBPLO010000580.1:6247-17553 GCA_038089835.1 Retiboletus flavoniger | reverse complement strand
GTTTTGGATATTATCATTGTAAAATATGTCACAATATGAGAGTGTTATAGGTATTTGCATTTACAACAATATTCCAATATTTCCAACATCATATGCTTACCTTATTCAAACTAATGTTTACAATAATGTTCAACAGCATGTTAAACATTATTTATTAATGGACCCTGTGCGAGCCGAAGCTGCGGCAACACTATGTAAGCAACAGGCTCCATGCCAATGGAACGCTTCCAAGTCTCGAGAGGGAACTTCTTGGAAGACTCAATTCGCGAGCCACATCTCCCTGTTAAATGCAGCATTTTTATAGTTTTACCCTGATCACAGAGAAGGAAGTCCGGGAAAAGGCATCAATTTGTCAACACGAGCGGTGTGGGAGCGGTAGTAATAATCCGCCTTCGAAAGTGCTAGCACATAACCGAATTTAAAAAACAAGTGATGAACGCTGCAGCCAATAACGCTTCCACGATCACGGTCAAGAGCTGATCCAGGACTTGGACGCTCAAGGGCTCGGCAATGTTTTAAAAAAGGCTTAGCAAAGTGGGGTTGAAGACCGGGAATCTTGCTGCCTTCGAGGCAAATCAATGTTGAGTAAGGTACTAAGAACATATTACACAACTAAACTCAAAACATCAGTTCTTAGTTTTGTTGAACCTCCCGAAGGCCCCCAGGCCATACTCCCTCACAACCCACTGGCACAACTTGTAAACCGACACATATCCCGAGAGGTATGTGTAAACACTGGGGAATCAATCGTTGCATTATCATGATGTTACCAATGAATACATGATACGACATCCCACAGCATTGGTCCCTCGGAGAGGCCCCGGAGAAAACCCACGCAGTGTTGGCTTGATAAAGTGCGCAGGAGTGTAACTTGGTGGGGTTGTACGACGTGCCTTCTAATTTCTGATCAAACTTTGTCACATGCAGCTGACGTGGGAGTGACACGGCACTGAGCTGAATGCCGGCACAATGGCGATACAAAGCCGACTGCTCGCTCGGCGCTCAGTGTCTTGGACATGGTAAACCTCGCTCAGACTAAGCAGTCACGCCAGGTTGTCGGAACCGTCACTCGGAAGCAGATAGTCCGCCAAGATTTCGCTGTTGCAAGATGTCTTCTGGTAACGTCCACCATGCGTTGGCTCCCATATATGCAGCTGCCGTTCACGACGTGCGCTGCCACAGCAGTATGTTTGAAAAGCATAGCATTTCGGGTGGTCACGGTGCTAACCCTACCGCCAGTTGCATCGCTAATGCTTCTGGTCTGGAACTCTATTGTGACATTCGATGACGAAGTTGAGTATATTTGGACGTGCGTAACAAACCTGGTCGCCATTGGGGTCAGCTTCCTGACACTTGTTTTCGACGCTCGCAGTGTGCGTAATAAAAGTCCTTTCAAGTGGGCATACTTCTTTTTTCGCTACGTTGTGATATTCGCGCATGTGTGAGTGTGTTGCAATCTGTTCTATACATATCTTGTGAAGAGTCACTGATTCAACTTAGAACGCACAATTTCCTGATGGAACCATTGGCAGATGGCAGCAACCCCCTCGTGCCCTGCAACTTCTGGTGGGCCTATATCATAGTCTTCACTCAGATCCTTGGAACCTTGCTCGAATTTATTTTGGCGTCCCGCGGTAAGAGGCGACTCCTCCATTGGAAGGTTCTTTCAATTAGACAAAGCCCATAGTATTTGCTTTTTATAACCGATCCAGGAGAGTAGCTTTACTACTGTCGATTTTGATCCTGACGGAGGTTGCGGGGACGGTGAGGATGCTATGGTTGCGGGATAGCAATGTCTTTTATGAAACGTGCCTTCTAATGCGAGGAACCGAGAGCAGCAGGAATCAAAGGTGAGTTCCAGCCCTGCTGTTCATTCCAAGTGCTTGTTGCTCAGTGGGCGTACTCAGCATATTAGGGTTCATCGTCCATTGCATGCTTATTGTCCTAACATTGTTCAAGTACTTTGTCGCTTTCAGGGCGGGTTGGGGCAGGACCCCCCTTGTATCACTCTTGATTCGTGATGGGAGTGCAGTGTATGCTATAATTCTTCGTGAGTAGACGTCACTAGCAACAGTCGGGTCAGTCCGCTCGATACTAATCTAATGAGCCAGTTTTGCTCATATCAGTGTTGATTCTATGTCGCTTGGCGGAAGAGCGGGGGGTTGCTGTCGTTTTGTTCGTGTTCTTTGTTTGGTGCCATCGTGTGTTGCTGACGCTTGGCTTTTCTTTTTCTTCTTTGCCATTCAGTTGGGTCACGTCACTATACAGTATCTCAGTACGACCACCATCTGCTTTTGGGAATGTGTTCATTTGTAACATCACGTCTAGGGGTGTCACCTGATACTAAGCATGGAACGCTTAGCAAGAAGGAAGATTTCAGTAGGAATCCCGCAGCCATTGCTCACAAGCCAAAATAACATCGCAGCACTGGACTCTATTGGGCGGCATGATGCATCCGCCCTCTAAATTCATTGTCCTAGTGACTATTTGACATTAGAGTGGCCACAATTGGCTGATTTTACATCTGGGTGCCTCGTTTACGATCTCAGGCCAATTAGCTGGCAAATATCGCTGTGGGACTTGGAGTCCGGTGTATGTTTTCGACACAACGTGCGGCAGTATAACCGGCTGTATGTTATAGCTTTATGTAGCTTCCTGGCAGACGGCCCTCAGTACATCAAACGCCATAGGGTCGCTCCCAACCTTACTTGGTACCTTTCCGAGTCGAGCTTAGTTGATGAGTAGTAGTCACCGTGTCATTAGTTAGTCCTCAGAGGCTGGTGCCGCTTCGGGCTAGTAGATGCAGATGTGGATGTTGCATCAATGGTTTACTCAGGCTCGCTCGTTGTGGGGCTCTTAAGCAACAGCATCTCGTATTAAACATGGAATGGTTCCCGAGAGGGAACCACTAGGATGATCCGGTTCACAAGCCACTGATCTCCATGTATCAAGCGAACCCAATACTATCTTGATCACGGCGACAGAAATGGAGGGGGCATCAGTTCGCCAGTGGCGTAAGCAGTGTGAGCGCTTGAGCCCCCAATGGTGCCAGCGAAAAATTGCCTTGTTTCCCACATATGGACTGGATTTGAAAGTAACTAGCAGCGATGCATTGATGCCAAAATATGGGAGGCACTGCCATGAGTTGAGCGTCACGTCCTTTTCAACACACACCAGGTATAATCCACTATAGAGCATTTTTTTTCTAGTTGATTCACTAGCCTCGCAGGTCACGAGTTGGCATGACCCATACAACTACTAGAAAAATGCCAACTAAAACAAACCCTGGTGGCCATGGGAGGGGATTTGTGTCATTCAACCCGTAACGGCTTAGCAAAGTCTCCACGAAGTTGCTGAGAAAGTACTAGCGATATGTGACCAAACTCAAAATATCAGTTGTTAGTTTTAAATTTGTTAGACCTTCCAAAGCCCCCCACACTCCCTCACACTCGGCATATGTCAGCAGTGAGCGCTACTGAGCACTGGGAGTCGATCGTTGCATCAGGTTCCCAGTGAGGGTTCCGAGAAGAAAACCTTCGAGGAATCGATCGAGCACCCATTGATTGTTACCTTGAAAATATGGGGATTTTGCGACAAGGTCCTTTCCATTCAGTTTCCCATCAGACCCTGTCACTGGCAGCCGACGTGGGAGCGACATAGCGCTGATCGGAATACAGGCTCACTGATGATACAAAGCTGACTACTCGGCCCCCAGCTTCTTGGACATGCTGAACCACGCAGTCACGCTAGACTGTCGTAAGCAGATAGTCCTCTCAGACTTCACTTTTGCATGATGTCTTCAACTAACGTCCACCATACATTAACTCCCGTATGCGCAGCTGTCGTTCGCGACGTGCGCTACCACAGCAGTAGGTTCTAAAGGCCTGATGTTTCGCTGTTGGTGCTGATCCTACCGCTGGTTGCATCGCTAGCTTCTCTGGCCTGGGATTCCATTGTGACATTTGATGCCGAAGTTGAGTATATTTGGACGTGCGTAACAAGTCTGGTCGTCATTGGGGTCAGCTTCCTGACGCTGCTTTCGACGCTCGCAGTATGCGTAATAAAAGTCCTTTCAAATGGACATACTTCTTTTTTCGCTACGTTGTGATATTCATGCATGTGTGAGTGTGTTGCAATCTGTCCTATACACATCTTGTGAAGAGTCACTGATTTCAACTTAGAACGCACAACTTCCTGATGGAACCATTGGCAAATGGCAGTAACCCCCCCACCCTCTGCAACATCTGGTGGGCTTATATCAATAGTTTTACTCAGGTCCTTGAGACCTTGCTTGAGTTCATTTTGGCGTCCCGCGGTAAGAGGCGATTCCTTCGTTGGAAGGCTTCGTCGGTTAGACAAAGTCCACAGTATTTGCTTTTTATAACCGATCCAAAAGGGTAGCTTTGCTATTGTCAGTTTTGATGCTGACGGAGATTGCAGGAGCGGTTAGGATGCTATGGTTGGGGGGTAGTGCAGGCTTTTACGAAACGTGCCTTCTGATGCTAGGGCCCCAGAGTAACAGGGATCATAGGTGAGTCCCAGCTCCGCTGTTCGTTCCGAGTGGATGATACTCAGTGGGCCCATTTAGCATATTGGTGTTCGCCGTCCATTGCATGCTTATCGTCCTAACGTCGTTCAAATACTTTGTCGCTGTCAGGGCGGGTTGGGGCAGGACCCCCTTGTATCACTCGTGATTCGTGATGTCAGTACAGCGTATGGTATAATGTTTCGTGAGTGAATATCACTAGCATCAGTCGGGTCAGTCAACTCGGTGCTAACCTGACGAGTCAGTCTTACTCGTATCAGTGTTCGTTTTTTGTCGCCTGGCAGAGGAGCGAGGAGTTGCTGTCTTCTTGTTCGTGTTCTTTATTTGACGTCATCGTGTGTTGCTGATGCTTGACTTTCCTCTTCTGCCATTCAGTTGGCTCACGGCTTTGATCAGTATCTCAGTATGACTACATCTACTTTTCAGAAGGTGTTCGTTCGTGACGTCGCATCTAGGGATGTCGCATGGTATTAAGCATGGAGCACTTGGCAAGACAGGAGAGACCAGTGGAAATTCCACAGTCAATGTTCACAAGCCAACTTAGTGTCATGGCACTGGACTCCACTAGGCTGCATGTTGGACCACCCTATAACCTCACTGCTCCGGTGACTATTTCCCGCAGACTGGACACGATAGTCTAGCGTATAACTCGGATTCCGGTGTATACGGTTTCAACGCCACATACGCCCGTAAAGCGCGTTGTATGCTACCTCATCAGCTTCCTGGGAGACGGTCCTCAGTACACCAGACGCCTTGTACCGAATGACACCGCATTGTGATAAATATGTTGTAAGTTATACCATAGAGCTGAACGTTGACTCATTGATTGATGACCTAGCATCGCAACTTGTTGCAAATTACTATTGGGACCAGTGCTGCCGGCCAATGCCAGTTCATTCAACTTTCAGGCTCGCCCCGTTCTGAGGCTGGTTAATAACAGGGTCGTCACCTCCAACTTTAATCACGGAAACCCCTTGGGAGAATGTCTGTCCAAGCGGACGGACCCGCCAACTGACCCTAACACCTTTAACTGAAACCGCATCAGCGGGGATTTTGCAATTGGTGGCTGAACGAAAGCCAAGGAGCACCCGCTTACGCTCTATGGGCTGAACGCACGTCAATATCCCGGTCCGCTTGCAGAGCACCCCCGTTTGATCGATCTCGTGTTGTACACTATGTCCCAGAAGAAGGAAAATCGTGTCCTTGGCTTACGCCCGATATATGTAACCCTCGAAGGAATTAGAATTCTACTTTTTGGGTCAAGTCCTACAGGCAGAGCGAGCGAGTTAGTCGAAGAAGCTATCACGTGCGGGATTCACATACCATGTGAGGAGTCGTGGAATACTGATCTTACAAGTAAGCGAAAGGGGTGACACAACGTCGAATTTCCACCACGCACCCTTGGTTCTTGAGTCCAGTGCTTGAAGGGGATGTCATCCTTGGTAAGCAGGCCCTGCAAATATGCTCCGTAGCGTGCTCGCATCCCACGAATGCGAGCCCTGTTACACCATTGAGTTTTGCAGTAAGTATGACAAGAACAAGATCCCAATCACATGAGCTTGTCACGCAACTCCACCCACGATAGATCGGGTTTCGTAGCCAAAGCGTCGAGGAAGAACTATCGATTGGAGTCGTAATCAGCCTATAATTCAGCGTCGCAGATGGATCTCAAAGTACACCACCTTTGTGAAAGTCAGTTGACGCTCGTCGTCGTCGTGTGCTGTTTCATTGTATCCACATGCAGACAAGGAAATCTGTTGGAAAAATGGTCGATCGTGACGAAGTAGGTCCAGCGATCAAATTTCCTACCACACTAGCCCGCTGTGCATCCGTCTCCGCCCGTGAGATATCCAGGGATCCGGATTCGGGTATATCCGACAAGATAGCATCGTCTTCGCTTGGAGCTGATGGAAGGTCTACCTGTCTGGAATACTTCTTGCTCAACTGCACTATGGCGTGCGGTATGAGGTCAAGTTTATGCGTATTTTTTGAGAAGGACTTACGGAGACGAACGATCGATATGGCAACGGCTGCTCCATCCGGAAAATCAGCATTGTGCATCAGCGCTGGATGATATCGACAACTAGCCTCTAAACACTTGTCCGGGGCCAACCGACCACCGCCTTGAATAGGTCTTTGGTCCTTCAGATAGTTGTAGGCCTGGTGGGAGCTATGGATGTGATGAGAAATTGTAGTTGCGGGACCACGTACCCAGTAATGTTTCGGAGTAACTGCAATCGAAGAGGGCCTAGACAGAATCTCAGTGGGATGGACAAGGTTGGCAAATATACGTACAAATAGCTTAGAGCCTTTCACTTGGTTCAGAGGTGTGATCAGGCGTCCATGCAAGGTCTGTAATAGCTCTAAGATCGAGCATGACATCAACAAGTTAGATTTACATAGTCAGGGATAGTCCTTCCATCTGCCGCAATGATTCCTGAGGTCGTATCAATATCTATGTTGAATTGCTGTACATACCTATAGAACCACTAACCTTGTTCAGATCTATTGGCTTCCTCGAGATATGCTAAGCCATGACCGGTATCTGGATTTCATGTTTCTGACATGTAAATTTACAACAAGAACGCAGCAACTTACAGTAGAAGAAGAATTGACAGTTGTCTGAAGGGTCACCGACTAATAGATCGATCTGTCGCAACTGAAAGGAGGTTAAAGATCTGTAAGTCCATGGAAGAAACCAAGATCGCATACGATGTTCGTGCGTGTAGGCTGAAGTTCTTCTGGGTAACGCTTATTATCCATCATAAGTACAATGTCTTCTGCGTGATAGCCGTGCGAATCTGGTGGGATGAGAGTGCAGACAACAGTTCAACTGCTTATGCGTACTTATCAGGTTGCGACGAAGTTCGAGAGCATCTCGATGAGCCCAATGGACGTCATGTAAGTTATGTTCGCTTTGAACATACCGGATGGCGATGAGAAGGGCCCTTTTCTTCCTCGCTGATGGATAACCGGTGCCGTAGTAAACCACCTCTTGTACACGATGGTACTCCATCAACTCCACCGACTGCAAATCAGTAAGATAGTGTACTACTTGCTGTGCACTCGGGCGCTCTTCAGGGAGCGACCAACACATTACTATTAGTGCCCAATGCTCGTCCTGAAGGTCAGGACAGGTTGGACGGTCTGGAAACTTGCGCTGCACGATTTTCAACCCAATGACAACGGTCTCAGTTTTACCTTCCCATGGGACGTTACCAGATAGTACCTATCCCTGAATGGTTAATACTAAATTTGGTGCCATGAGCATGTGAGTTGGCCTACCTCAAGCATGATACAACCAAATGAATACACATCAGCTGATGGTTTTGGCTGATATCTTTCGTCAAATAACTCTGGCGCAGCCCATCGTATGGCACCAGGGTCAGTTGAGCGTCGATTCAAGTATGTCATGCCCATCTGCAGCCCCCCGAGTGCGGATGAAAGTCCGAAATCAGTGAGCCGGGGATTGTACTCCTCATCAACGAGGATATTGAACTGGGCGGGGAAGGGTTCACTGTAGGACTTGACAAAGCAAACATCAACCCACACTCGTTAAATCGCCGTGGAGTACGGGGATCGAATGCACTGATAACCACGAAGGCAAAATCAGGGGTCGCTTCGAGATAGAACGCAGGCTCTAAGACTGACAGTATTCTAAGCAGGACTCAACTCCACGTAGCTAGGAGATTTTAGCCCAGTGAATCGCAACTAATGGACGGCTTACTATAGATAACCGCTCTCCAAGCGAGGATGCTTTGCCAGCACTTTTGAGAAATGAATGAAGAGTGCCGTTGGGCATCCACGCTGACACTATGGCATCTAGTGGGCCGAACCCCTTCGCCACCCCAAGTAATGGAACGATATTTCGATGATCGCAGTCGAGTCTTCTCCAGAGCCCAAGCTCCCGTCGTAGATCCTAAGACAAACGACACATCAGTGCTAATAATGCTGCGTTCGATGCCAAAGAACAGACCTTGTTTATCACGTCCGACTCGTCTCCTGAAGAGAGGAAACACCTCAGTGACTTCACTGCAACCTAAGAGATCTGAACACCACGTAAGGGAACCTGCCAATGGGGGAACGACACACCGTGGATGATGAGCCTGAGGGCTCTCTGTACTCGCATTTATATACATCTCCGAATCGGCCGCCCCCACAATGGATGGCACTCCCTCGATCAATTCGGTCGGTTAAGTCAATCAATCTGCGTCTATCAAACCTGTTGGCGCAGCCTTACTTTAGTACTTTGGGCTGTGACGGGCGAGTGAAGACGAATCTGCTTACACTCGAGATTGCATTCTTGATATGAGGAGTGATTTCTAGTACTACTTGTGCCAGAGTGGGGGAGAACAAAGGGAAAAAAAATTGAGACGCTGGATGAAGACCAGTCTGGCGCTACACGACACGTGCAACGCGAGAAGCCGAAGCCGGAGCCTCGCTCAAATTCCGTGTCCAAGGATGAGATCTTGAGATATGATCTGGAAATTCTCGACGAGGTTATGGTCGAATTGTCAACGAGGTGAATCGTTTGTTTCCCCTCTGCCCGTGGTCTTCAACGCGAACAAACCGATTACCCTGGTAGGAGCTGTCATTATGTATTCAGGCACCAGAATAGTATTACTAGTAGGAACGTTTCCGGCGCCTTCAACACGGTCCGGGGGCCACGGGAACAAGTATCACAGATGAACATTCCATTGGTTGGCAGAAATACTTGCGGCTGCATATGGAGACGAGATGGTCCCGGGTGCTAGGCAGGTCCAAGTTGGTACCAATCCAAGTTCAAGTTAATGTTGGGAGTAGTTGGAGGAGATGGTTCGCACGATCACGAGTTAGGGAGACTCCTTTGCGCTGTTGGCTTGTTCACCAGTTCCATCGACCACTTTCCATGTCGCGCTCGCCAGCCCCACAGCCGTCCAACTCTCTTCTTCTTCGCCGTCAGCTTACAGAGCTCACGAAACGACCCGTTGAGGGCTTTTCCGCAGGTACGGGCAATGTTCCTTCATGGTGTTGATCTTCAACGGATTCCTGACAGAATTATGGGAAAAGGGCTTGTTGATGACAACAATCTATATGAATGGGACGTCATGATTATCGGGTCAGTCGTTTCTGCGGATCGCTGCACCGTACCGCCATACTGATCTCCCAAAAAGGCCACCGGATACGCTCTAGTGAGTACCTCTCCTGTCACCAATTGTGTTCTGCTGCTGATCCTCCCTTTCACCCAGCGAGGGTGGTTTCTTCAAGGCTCGATTGACTTTCCCCCCCGAGTATCCTTTGTTGCCTCCCAAGATGAGGTTCATTACTCCAATGTGGCACCCAAACAGTTGAGTCATCATTGAGCCAAGAAATGATCCAATGTTGAGATGTCACACAGTCTACCCAGATGGCGTCGTCTGCATTTCGATTTTGGTGAGAAACGTGCAGAATCGCTCGAATTGAGCTCATTGAATTTCGATCAGCATGCACCCGGCGATGACCAGTATGGTTATGAGGATGCAGGTGAACGTTGGATGCCCGTTCATACGGTTGAGACCATCGTGCGGTTGTTCTCGAATCTTGCGATCGCGGGGGCTGATGATCGCGTACTATAGCTCATCAGTGTCATCTCTCTTTTATCTTCGGACACCCCCAACACGGACAGCCCAGCTAACGTTGATGCAGCAAAGGAAGTCCGCACTGATCTAGCTGGTATGTTTCGCTGCACAGCCGAGAACACAGGAGCTCACCGATCGAGACAGCTTATAGGAAGAAAGTGCGGCGGCTGGTGCGGCGTTCTGCAGAGGAAGCGTTGTAGTTCGACGTTGTTTCGCTAATCGTGCTGTAGTATATCGTCCTCATCCCAATAGTTTCTTGACTACGTATTTCACGTGACCAAGTATGGAGCAAGTTTGGTCGTGCGGCGTTGTTTTTGTCTTGACCATTTACGTCGACCCACCCCGCCAGCCCGTTCCCCTACCTCTCCAAGAAACTCAAACACAATGTCTGAACAAGCTGGCGAGGCAAGTCTCTCCAAGATTTTCCGTAGATCTGACCATAACCAACATAAATGCAAATCTGCACGTATGTCGAACATCCAATCCACACTCTCGTCCATGACGCTATAGGCCGTGCCCGCAGCGCAGAAGGGCAGTTGGACATCTTTCCTGAAATCGTTTGTCAAAAGTCCCGTGCGAGTGGTTTAGCACGCTGAATGGTGTGTCTTTACAGCCTCGCTGGATTCACGGGAGACCTATCGGCCATGACGGCCCCGCCGTTCATCCTGTCACCCACGTCGCTCACTGAATTCCCCGGTGCGTCTCCTTGTGTGGGATCGTGATGTTGATGCTGATTTGCTTGTAGCCTATTGGTGTGAACGGCCAGAGTTGTTTGCGAAGATCGCGGATGGCAAGACAGAGGAAGCTCGTGCATTGGCTGTGCTGCGGTGGTTCATTGTAATATTTATTCCTTGTTTTTGCCCTCGTTGGAGCTCATCCGAACTATTTTTAGAGTACCCTTAAAGGACAGTATACCTCACGCAATGAATCGATGGGATCCGAGAAGAAGTAAGTTGCGTCCGGCCATTTATCAGTTCCGGTCTAATCATGATCCAGGCCTCTGAACCCTGTACTTGGAGAGTGAGTGTACTACAAGGGCTGAGGCGCGTGGCTGACGATCTCAGGTTGTTCTATGGCTATTGGCCGGAGACCAAGGAGCGGGGTGGCAAGACTACCCTCATTGTTGAGCAAGTCTCACACCACCCACCCATTACTGCTTATCG
>JBBPLO010000579.1:0-17562 GCA_038089835.1 Retiboletus flavoniger | reverse complement strand
ATCCCGTGATAGTCACGAGTGACTGTGAGGGTCACATAGATGCGACAGAGGGACGCAGTGCCAGAGGTAGCAAAGTGTACAGTTGCAATGGGGGCAGTAGTGAGCGGTATGTCTCCAATTAGCACAGAAGTTACACTGGTTATGTAGGCATTGAGCCTGAATGTGGCCAGGAGCAGGCTCAAGGTAGTGAGCATAGCAATAGTCAGGGCAGTCCTGCTGACAGTGACCCTTAAGATGGCAATGAAAACACTTCATGGTGGCAGAGGCAGGGGCTAGATGAAAGCTATTGGGTTGAGGGAGAACATGGAATGGGAATGACATGATACAATTACCATTGGAGACTCTGATCCATTCAACTCTGGTCTGAGAGACAGGAATAGTATTTTTGATGGAGTCATCAGACTTGACATCAGAGGGTTCAGTGGATGCAACAATAGTAGGAGTGTCCAAAGGGGTGGGAGAGGAAAGACAACCTGCTAGAGTGCTAGAAGATAGTGGGGGAATGGGAATAGCAGGACTACAAGGGCGAGAAAGAAGGAAAGATTCTACAGACTCTATGTATTGGTCATGTTGTACTCAGGTGAGAGGGAAATAGATATGTCAAAATGGGGCATAAATGGTGGCTGGGGGAATATCTTCTACATAGCAGTGGAAACCATGGCTGACAAGAGTGAGGAGGCAATGACAAGAAGACTCAGCAACAGTAAAACATTGGACAGGATCAGAAAGAGATAAGTTTTCAGCAAGGCAAAGGGCTGAGGAGGTGGTGTGGTAGGTGTGAATCAAGGAATGGGTGGTTTCATCATCTGGAAAAAGAGGGTGATGTTCTAGTGTGAGGGTGAGAACAGAGATTTTGAGGATGACAGCATAAAGTGAGAGCACAATGGCCTTGGGCAGAGAAGATGGATAGACATGTTGTGATCACAATGATGACCTCAAGCTTGAAAGGGTCAAGGAGGGGAAGGAAGCAACCAATGAAGATAGAAAGGACATTGTTGATGAAAAACAAAAGGTGAGGGGTTATGAACTCTTCTGCATGTAAGGTGATACTCACAAAGAGACTGATGTCTTAGTGCAAAGAGTTCTAGAGGGAATGGAAATGTTTATATGCAAGGAGGAGACATGAGGCATGGCAGAGATTGGACTCAGGTTCCCAGGTGTTCTCTGATGAAAGATATCCCTTCCATGTGGTTAGATACTGGCATTGACTTCCAAACCCCTTGTGATCAATGATTGCTTTGACTTTATATTCTTCCTTAGCTCTGATGAGATCAGGTGGTGGGGAAGAGAAGGGCATTCCATATGCTACAGAAGTGTGATAAGCAGATAAAAGAAATGCATGAAAGACATTATGAATTTTCCAGGTGGGTGGAAGGTGGAGTCTGTAAAATAAGGGAGATAAGACTTGCACAATTTCAAATAGTCTGTGTCTTTTGGGCACAAATTTCCTGGATGGGTAATTAAGTCATAGGTTTGTGGCTTCGAGCCAGACCTTATCTCTGACTTTCCATGGAGAGAACTTGCAGAAGGTGTTATGCTTGGCTGTGGATAGCAGATGGGCATGGACTTGACACCTAGGAAGTGGTCGAGGGTCAAGGAAGTTATCTAGTGGACAATGTATGAAGAGATTCTTGAGACAACCCAGACTGGCTCAGAGAGCATAGGCCAAGGAGTTGGGACTAGTGGGGATGAGGTTGAGGACCTGGAGGGGACTGAGAGGTGAGACCAGAGGAAATACTAGATGTATTTTAAGTAACTCTAGATTGGAGAATACACATACATGAAGCGAGGTTTATATAGTACAAGAAAGTAACATCAGGGGAGGTAATGGGAGAAACTGGGGTGAGTCAGAATGAGTCACCTCAGGAGATTTTGGATAGAGTAAGAATAGACCTGAAGGTCCATAGATCTATGAGGAATAGATCATTGGAAAAAGAAATAAAGAGTTCTAGACAAGTCAGGCATGAGTCGAGCATGTGGCTGTGCATGCTCAACTAGGTTAGATTAAGGCAAAAGAAAATCTATGTAGGAGCCTGGAGCAAGTTGTAACATTACCCCTGTTGTATGCTTGAACTTTGGACAGACTTAAAGGTCTATGTATCCTTTCACCAGTGACCCAGTGACATTAGAGTAAGCATTGTTGTCCCATAAGTCATCCACCCCAGTGTTAGTGAGGGAGTTGAGAAGGCATTCCTTGAGGGTGGGATAACTGCATCCTCAAGATAAGCACAAAGATCTAGAATGGAAAGAGTGGATGGAACCATGGGTAGATGAGCACTGAGAGTTTTGAGAAGAGGTGGATATTGAAGGGGATGGAGAAGGGGTTCAGAAGGCTACACAGCAACCTGGGCAACACCTCTGGATATGTCCTGGAGTGGTCTGGCTGCACATAGGATAGCAATAGTTAGGGCAGTCAATCCTCCAGTGCCCAAGTTGGTGACAGTGAAAGCAAGAGCCAGAGTACCAAGGGTCACCTCAAGGTACAGGGGCTATTTCTGCTTCAATTAGTTGTTTGGCTTCTAGGACATCAATATGGTCTAGGGTGTCCTCTTTCTCTGGGAGAAGAGGTGAGGTGGATGCTTCTGGGGTAGGATTGGCTGGTGGGAAGACCTGGATGGCAGCAGTCATCACTATGGGAGATGGGACCAGGAGGGGGCATGAGTTGGGGGCATCAGGATAGAGCTCACAGAGATAGCAGTCTATGTCCTTCAGGAAGGACAGCACATCCAGCTGGAACATGGTGTTTAGGAGATGTCTCTGTGCTGAGCAGTATATCACCAGTAGTTGGGAGTTAATCATGGCTGGGTGGGCATCAGCAGAGGGTGTGGATGCAAGGGGGAGTATGCTGGATAGTGCTAGGTAGGCTGAATGGAGAGCAAGAATGGGGGAGTCCATGTCACAGTGGGCATTGAGGGTAGTGGCAAGGTGGAAGTCTTTAAGGTAGACATTGAGCTGGTGAGTCTGAGCGGAGGATAGCATATCGAGCTGCAGGTGAGAGGCATATAGTAGTATATCTATGGAGGAGATGAAGTTGGATCAGGATGATGAGGATGGATCGGAGACCCAGGTGGTAGCGTCCCAGGTGGGGGATTGGACATGCATGGGCAGGGTAAGAGAGGATATCAGGAGTAGGGTGATGACTGTGGTAGATTTTAGGGATGGAGTGGTGAGGGAAGACTTGGTGGACAGGGTGGTTTTAGTGACAACAAAAGAGTACATGGTTGTTCAGGTGGAGCAGTTGTGGGGTGTGTGATGCTTTTAAGGGGGAAACATCTTAGGGTGAAGTTTCTTATACTCCTGTAGGAGGGGTGCGGCATGCTGCAGTTCTCCTTCAGGGACCCATGAGTCATCCTTGGTAGAGTATCCTTTCCATCAGATTAGGAAGGAGCAGGAGGTGGGATTTCTGCAGTGGCAGAGTATCTTTTCAATTTCATATATCTCTTCTTCCTTGATCAGGTCAGGTGGTGGGAGGGTGAAATTGGATCCATGGATTATGTTCTCCCAGTAGGGGATTAGAAGTGAGGTGTGAAAGACTGGGTGGATGTTCCAGGCCTTCAGGAGGTGGAGTTGGTACATCAAGGAGAACAGAACCTTGATGATTATGAAGGAATCTTTCCATTTAGGGGTAAATTTGGGTGACATCATTTGTCTTTGGAGGTTTTTGCCCTCCAGCCAGACTCGGTCTCCAAGGGTGAATGGGGAGAAGAGTTTCTGGTTTCTAGATTCCATGACCTTGCAGGCCAGGTCATGGGCTACTAGGGCTTCTTTTTGGGCTTCCACAAGGTCCTTGATCTGCTGTTTGACAGCCAGGATTGGGGACATCACAGGAGTTGTGGATAGCAGTAGGGATTCAAACCCCATCATCAGAAAGAAGGGGAATTTGCCGGTGACCAAGTGGGGGCAGTGGTTGTGGGCAAATTCAGCATGTGTGATGTGTTTGGCCCAGGATGTGGGGTTCTGGCCACAGAAAATTCTGAGGTAGGTTTTAATCTCTTGGTTTACTCATTCAGTCTCTCCATCAGTCTGTGGGTGATAGGCAGTGGAGAGGGTGAGGTTGTACTTCAAGAGTTTTCCTAGTTCTTTGGTGAAGGCAGAGGCAAATTGGGGACCTTGGTCAGATATGACCTTTTTGTACAAGCTGAAGTGGAGATATACTTTGTGGAAGAAGAGGGTGGCGATCCCTTCTGCTGTGATGGTTTTCTTTGTGGGGCAGAGAATTACCCCCTTTGTAAGGCTGTGGTCCACCATGACCAATAAAGAATCAAAGTCTTGGAAGATGGGGAGGTCAGTGATTAAGTCACACAAAATTTGTTGAAATGGGTGTGTCACAGTAGAAGAGTGTGGGTGGAGCAGTGGGGTGGTGGAGTGGGTGTTTGCTTTGTTCTGTTGGCAGGTCATGCATCCCTCAACATACTTTTGAACATATTGTGCAAGTCCTGGCCACCAGAATTAGGCAGAGATGAGTTGTTGGGTTTTGAGGAAGCCAGGATGTCTGGCAGAGGGGTGATCATAACATCTGTTTAGGATGTCTCAGCAGAGTGTCCCATTATCCAGAATGTAGGTCTGGTTTCAGTAGAATAGAACTCCATCCTCAAATTGCCAGTCTGAGACATGGAAGCATAGCATGGCAGGTGTGCCCTCCTGTAGGGCAGTGAGGGTGTTTTGCACAATGCAGTCTCCTGTGGACTTGTTGGTGATTTGTTTATGGAGGGTGGAGTCTATGAGGTTGACAAAGAGGGATGGTGGAAGGAGGATAACTTGAGAGTTGTCTTCGTCATTTGCTGGAATGCAGCCTGGCCGGTGGGAGAGGGCATCTGGTCTGGAGAGCAGTTTTCCCAGGACATGGACCATTTTAAGATCATAGTTTGCAAGGTCAAGTAGCCATCAGGCTTGGTGACAGTTCAGGTTTTGGGGGGAACAAAAGGACATGAGGTTTTTGTGGTCAGTGAATACTTGGGTGGGAAATGGGGCACCTTGGAGGTATTGGCACCATATCTTTAGTCTGTGGAGGATGGCTAGTAGTTCCTGGTTGTAAATATCATAATTTTGTTCAGCCAGGGAAAGAGTCTGGAAAAGGGAAGAGCATGGGTGCCAGTCACCATTAGTGTCAGTTTGGAGGAGGATGGCTCTGGTGGCATGCTTTGAAGTGTTAGTGGTGATGGTGAACAGCTTTGAGATGTCTGGAAGATGGAGGATCAATTTCAAGAGAAACAGGGCTTTAAACTTGTTGAAGGATGTCTGTTGTGGGGCATCCCATGTCCATACTTGGGACTTCTTGGTAAGGTCTAGGAGGGGGTGGGTGACCTGGGTGAAGTTTGGGATAAACCTTCAGTAAATGTTGGCAAACCCTAGAAAGGATCAGATGTCTTTGACCTTCTTGGGTGTCAGCCAGTCTGCAATCCCATTGAGCTTGATGAGGTCCATGGCTACATGGCCTGGTCAGACAATCATTCCTAGGTATTCTACTTCGTGGACCCTGAAGGTATACTTCTTGAGCCATAGATGGAGGTCTAGCTCTTCCATCCACTGCAGAACTCTCTTCATTCTAGTCTCATGTTCCTCTTGGTTTGGGAAGAACATAAGGAGGTCATCCATATAGATGATCAGCCATCCTCTGGCAATCATATCATGGAAGAAGTCATTCATAAACCTTTGGAACATGGCAGGAGAGTTGGTAAGATCAAAGAACATGATGTTCCATTCAAAGAGGCCACAGTGAGTGATGAAGGTGGCTTTCCATCAGTGTTCCTTGTCAATGAGCACATTGTTGTACCCCCATTGGACATTGAACTTGGTGAAGACCTGGGTGTTTTTCAGCTTGTCAATAAGGTCCAATATTAGGGAAAGGGGGTATGCATCTCAAATGGTGTGCTCGTTAAGGTATTGGTAGTCCTGGCATGGATGGAGCTTCCCATCTTTCTTCTGTACAAAGAAAAAGGGGGATGCCTGAGGGGAGTTTGAGGGGCTGATCTTCCCTGAGACAAGGTTTTCATTGATGAATACATTGGTGGCTTTCCTCTCTTCTGGGGAGAGGGAATAGAGTTTCTCCACTTTCAGAAAGAAGGTCTCCTGGAGCTCAATCTTGTGGTCATAGGAGTGTGGAGGGGGTAAACAATGGCTGGCTTCATCAGAGAATATGTGATGGTAGGCAGCATATTCTGTAGGGAGGTTTACTGGGGATTTGGCTTAGTCTGTGGCAGCTGTGAGTTTGATTGCAGTTGTGAGCTTTTTCATCACCTTGGCATGGAATAGGAATCAAAGGGGGGAAATTCTTGACCCAAAGTGGGCGATGCAGGTGATGGTGGCATACTGCTTGGCATGTGCACAGAAGTTGGACTCGGTCTCTTGGCCAAGATATTTATAGAGCCATTGGTTGTGCACTGCATGCACCATCTGGTGTCAGGGGGGCCTGGGGAATTGATTGTCCTTCATCCAGAAGTCTTGGGTGAAGGTTTGATACAGCTCCCAGGATTGATCAAGAGCTTTAAAGATCAACAGGGTCTGTTGGGCCCAGTCTATGGTGGGATTCATGGCCCAGAGCCAAGACACTCCTAGGATGATGTTTTCATTTCCACATGCCATTACATGAAAGGTGACTTCTTGGGTGACCCCTTCTATATTGGTGAAGAGGGTGGTCATGAATCAGATGGCTCCATTCCAGTTGTCAGTTTGGTTGACATTCCAGACCAGTATGGGCTTCTCTAGATGATAGGTGTGGAGTTTGTACTTCTAGACAAAGTTCCAGTTGATGCAGGAGAGGTCAGCACCATTGTCAATCAGGGCTTGGATATTGACAGTTTTCATGGTGCTCAAGGAGACAATGAGTTGTAGAAGGATTCTCATAGATTTCTTGGTCAGAGATACAACTACAGGAGCACATGTAGCAGAGGGGGCGCATGTCAAGGGTGTCCTCCATCCTAAAAAACCCTGGATAAAAACTTGTCCAACTTTCTTGTCCTCTTCCTCATCCTCTTCTATCTCAATCAGGTTGGGGATGTCCATGGGTGCAGCTTGGATCTTCCTCATTCTAGTGACATTAGCCCTGGAGAAGGAGGGGCATTGCTTCACCATGTGGCCCTTCTCTTGGTATTTGAGATATCAGCTTTCTTTGAAGCACTTCTTTCATTCTTCCAGGGTGAGTTTTGCCACTTTCTTGGCGATCTGATCTATATCCATCACATTCGGATATTTTGTGGGGAAAGCTGAGAGTGAGGGGTAGTGAGGGGTCTGGAAGGGTTTTCTATGATGTTGGGCGATCTCAGCCACTCAGTGAGCTTGGATGTCAAATTGAGCAACATGTGAATACCAGTCTTCAATCAGTGTAGGGATGGTGTTCATACCATATACTTTCCCCATCAGGGATGTGGAGATTCCTGCCACATAGTAACTAATCAACACATTTTCATCCTTGATCTTTGAGATTGCTACTTTGCTTCTAAAAGAGGCAGTATACTGGGCTAGGGAGAGTTTATAGGTGCCATTCTTCTTTTCTCCCATTTGCTTGGTGGTGAGTCAGGCGATGGCATTTCCAATAGTGTTGGGTTGTTTGAATGTTTTGTCAAACTTGGCTGTGAAGTTCACCCAAGTGCTGAGGGTATATACTCTAGCAGCAAACTTGCTTTTCCAGAAGGTATCTGCCCATAAGAAAGCTGTTCCTTTCTTCATAAAGGAGAGAGTGAAGGCAATCCATTTGGGTTCAGTGTCATAGATTGTTTCATTGGTGGCTAAGTATAGTATGACAGTTCGGAGCCAGGGCTGGACCTTCACTGCAGATCCATCAAAGTCTTCAGGGGTACCAAGACAAAGTTCTGAGAGTTTGGATATTATGGATGGGGGTCTAGGGAACAGGGGTAATACTGTGGGTGTCAGGTTCAAGGGGGGTTGTGGATTTGTGGATTGCAGGAAGATGGGAGGTTGGATAGCTATGGGTATAGGAGATGAAGGGGTAGGAGTTCTAGGGAGTCTCATGAGGTATAAGAGTTCATGGGCTAAGGATAGGGTCTGTTGTTGTTCCTCGTCAGAGGATAGTGCAATGTCAGGTTCAGAGAGTTCTGAGGAATGTTTGGGAGAGGGTTCTCTTCAGGAGCTAGCAGTGAGGGGTGTCCTAATCTTCTGAAGAGGGCACTTCTTGGGGTTCTCTGAGGTTGGAAAATGGTGGTCTACTTGGCAGTAGCCTTTCTATGGAAAAACCTAGAGTTTTGTTATGCTTGGCTGCAGATAGCAGGTGGGCATGGACTCAACACCTAGAAAGTGGTCAAGGATCAAGGGAGTCATCTAGCAGACAATGTATGAAGGGATTATTGAGACAACCCAGACTGGCTCAGAGAGTATAGGCTGAGGAGTTGGGACTAGTGGAGACAAGGTTGAGGATCCAGAGGGGACTAAGGGGTGAGACTAGAGGAAACACTAGATATATTTCAAGTAACTCTAGGTCGGAGAATACATGTACACAAAGTGAGGTTTATATAGTACAAGAAAGTAACATCAGGGGAGGCAATGGGGGAAACTGGGGTGAGTCAGAATGAGTCACCTTGGGAGATTTCAGGTAGAGTAAGAATAGACCCAAAGGTCCATAAATTTATGAGGAATAGATTGTTGGAAAAATAAATAAAGAGTTCTAGACAAGTCAGGCATGAGTTGAGCATGTGGCTGTGCATGCTCAACTAGATTAGGTTCAGGCAAAAGAAAATCTATGTAGGAGCCTGGAGCAAGTCATAACAGAAGGAGAAGGAGGCCATGAGTTTTCAGGCAGATTTGTGTGTGGCAAGGGCTTCCTTGCAGGCAGAGTCTAACAAGGATAACTGAGATTCTAGGGTAGGGATGAAGGTCTTTCCAAGAGTCAGAAAGGTCCAGGATTCATATCCATAGAGCAGGGAGAATGGGATTTCTGGGTGGATAAATGGGGGGAAGTGTGTGGTGGAATTTCACTGCAGAAAGGGAGCCAGCCCAGGAGTTGGGGTTGTTGGTGCAGAAAATGTGTAGGTACACTTCTAACTCCTGATTGGTTCTTTTAGTTTGACTGTCAGTCTGAGGATGGTATGCAGAGGATAGGCAGACATCATATTTCAGGAGGTGGGCAAGTTCAAGGGCAAAGGCTAAGATGAATTGAGGGTCTCTGTTTGAGATGATCAAGTTCTAAAGACCAAATCTTTTGAACACATTGTTGAAAAACAGTTGGGTTACTTCTGCTGCATCAATGTTTTTGGTGCAAGGGATAAGAATTACCCCCTTCATAAGCCCATGGTCAACCATGACCATAATAGAATTGAAGCCTGAAAATGGGGAAAGATTGGTAATGAGGTCCACAGACAGCTGGTGGAAGGAAAGGACAGCAGAAGACAAAATGGGGAGTAGTGGGAGCAAGGCAGAGTGGGTGTTGACCTTATTCTGCTGGCAAATAGTGCAGCCTGAAACAAAGTGTTTAACAAAGGTGGCAAGGCCAGGCCACCAAAAGTCATGCTCAAGGATGGCTTTTGTGTGGAAGACTCCCATATGGCCCATGAGGGGAAAGCATGAATGGTGTGGAGGAGGTTGAAGTGGGCTGCCGGGGGAACATACATGTGATCACAGAAGAATAGGTGACCATTGTCAAAAGACCAGTCAGCAAGGATGGAGCAAGGGAAGAGGGAGGATCCATCTAAGAGAGCGGAGAGGGCCTGAATGACCAGGGGATTGGAGAGAGTGCTGGACTTGATAAGGGTGGAGAGAGAGAGATCAATAGCATTGATGATGACAGGATCAGGAAGAATGGAGCAATTGATATTATTAGAGGAGGTGTCAACAATGGAAAGGCAAGAAAGGGCGTTGGTGGGTGTTACAATTTTCTTTCCCTATCATCGTTTCCTTCTACTTGTACATTTCACTTCTCTAGTCTCTTACCGAGGACATTATATCTCTCGGGCACAAGAGGTGTACCTCTTCATTGGGGGACCATCTACCCTATCCTTAGCCTGCTTTCCCTAAAACCTAGTTGCTCCACTTCCTCTCGGACTTTCACCTCCTAACTAAGTTCTCTCGTACTTAGTCATATCTCCTACATCCACTTAGTCATACTCAATCTGTGCACGGAAAGTCTCCCTAGTATTTAGTTTTTCGCCACTTCTGTATCTCGGTTCCTCATTCATGAACTGCACAATATTAGCGTATATTCTAGAGTCATCCCTCTGTTCTCGCTCCTCAGTAACCTTAGCGATTCTAAGGTTGATCCCTAGCTCCCTAGATCTCTTCAGAAGTTGGTCTCTTCGTGAGCATCGCCTGTAGACGATCCTAGCTGCCCTTGAGTCCTCTTTGCTGTGCTATGTGTAACAGTGGGCCCCATCTTGGAGCCTGGGGTGACTTTCCATTGAAGATTGAAGTCCTGGATGAACAAGGCCCAACAGGCTTGACAACAGGATAGTTTATGAGGGTCATGAATATAGGAGAGATTATGATGATCAGTAATAGCAGTGACTGGATGGGAGGTGCCCTGAATATATTGCTTTCACTCAGAAAGGGTGAGGACGACCACCAAAAGTTCCCAGTCATAGATGTCATAGTTCTGTTTGGCAGGGGCAAAGGTTTTGGAGAAGTAGGCAATGGGTTGTAGGTTGCCATTGATGTCAGCCTGCATTGGAATGGCTCCAGCAGCAAGAAGAGAGGCATTCATCATAAGGGAGAAGGGGTGACTGATGTCAGGGAGAGTGAGAACTGGTGTAGAACAGAAGATAAGTTTCAAGGTGTCAAAGACACATTGTTGTAGTGGGGACCATATCCAGGGTTGATCTTTTCAAGTGAGGAAAGTAAAGGAGGCAACAATGTTGGAGTAGTTTGGGATGAACTTGCAATAGAAGTTGGTGAAATCCAAGAAGGAGCAGATACCAGTGACAGAGGAGGGGAGTTTCCAATCATAGATTGTGGACAGCTTAGTGGGATCCATGTGAACATGGCCTTGCCCAATGATGAACCCTAAGTATTCCATGGTTGGGAAGTCAAAGGTGCATTTGGAAATTTTGAGGGAGAGGCCATGTTCATGCAATTGTTGGAGAACATGTCTGATTTATTCATGATGAAGAGAGAGTTTGCCCTTGGTGTGAAGTCCCAGATTGTTCATATAGATTTTCAACCATTATTTGGCAATCATATCTGCAAAGATGTGATTCATAAATGCTTGAAAGGTGGAGGGGACATTACAGAAGCCAAAGAACACGATGGTGGGTTCAAAAAGATCTAATTCAGTGATGAAAGCTGCTTTCCATTGGTCTTTGGGATCAATATGAATATTGTTGTACCCCCATTGAATGTTGAACTTAGTGAACCAGTTTGCCTCTCTTATGTTGTTAATAAGATCTGGGATGAGGGGTAAGGGGTAGGCATTTTGAACCATATGATTGTTGAGGTAATGATAGTCTTGGCAGGGACAAAATGATCCATCTTTCTTGGATATGAAAAAAAAGGGGGAGGCTGTGTGGAGATTTGGAGGGGACAATGCAACCAGTTTTGAGATGTTTGTTGATGAAGGCTTTGGAAGCAAGCTTTTTCACAGGGTTAAGGGAGTAGATCTTGGCAATCTTGGGAACAAAGAATTCCTTGAGGTTGATAGTGTAATCAAAGGGGCAATGTGGGGGTAGGATGTTGTGGGTGGCTTCAGCAAAGACATCTGTGAAGTTGGAGCAAAAGTTTGGGATGGAGATTTCCTTGGGTTTTTGTTGTTGGGCAAGTTCTGTAGAGATGGTGGTCTTGTGGATCTTGAACTCATCATCCTTCAGGGGAGGATAAGTTGAAATGGTGATGGTTCTGGACTGCCAGTTGATGTGAGGGTTCCATCAGATCAGCCATGGAAGTTTGAGGATGATTTGAGGGTTTTTCTGACAGAGGACAAAAAAGGTTTTGTAGCAAGAGAAAGTTTCATGGGTTATGAGTGCATCAGTGGTCCACAAGATGGTTTCTGAGAGATTTGTGGTCCCATCTACATTGTAGGCTATGATAGGGGAGGGGAGTTTTTGAAGTTTGAAGGATGCACTCTTCAAGAGGTGAGGGTCAAGAAAATTTCCAGTAGCTCTGAAATCAATAAGGGTGGAGGTTTCAACACTTTTGTGTAAGAAGACATCAATTTACAGGATTTGATTGCAATTGGGTGCTACAATTACATGGGTAGAGTCTAGGGAAAAAGATGTTGAGGTGACTTCCCTTTTCAAAAATCCTATGCTTTTTGGACATTGGCAAATGAGATAGAGTTCACTTCCTTCACAAATATAGTAGGTGTGTCTTCATCATAGCACATCTTGAGGACTGAGAGAATTTTTTTCTTGTTCTTTTCTGAGGTGCAAAGTGAGTTGATATATTGTTCAAGTGACAAGAAAGGCTGTGGGGCAATAGTGAGGGAGGAAGAGATAGGAGTGGTGGTAGTTGTTCTAATATTCTGAGGACAGGATGGGAGATGATTGGAGGGGGGGTTTTATCAGCAGTTTTGGGCATTGTGTCCAATAGTCCTGCATCAAAAACATCACCCTTCTTTGATGCATTTGACCCATTCAGTTGGGGTTAATTTGGTAAGGGCAACAGCATCGATATCCATGGCATTCAGGTCTCTGATCTGGGAGGAGGAAGCAAGGGAGGAAAGGGGATTCCTGGAGCAAGGGGCAAGGATGTGCATCTTCTGGGCATGAAAGGCTTTCACCTTTGTTACCCATTCTTCAATGGTGGTGGGAATAGTTCCCATAAAAAGGATCATAGCAGTAATCTATTGGTTGAGTCCAAGAGAAAAGTGGTCAATAAGAGTGGTTTTGTCAGTAATGTCAGACTTTCCAGCAAGGTTCTGGAAGTTGGTGATGTACTGTTGAAAACCATCACCAGTTCTAGTGCTCTTCTGGCAAAGTTTGGCTAGATTCAGGCAGGCAGTGGCTTTTATATCATAGGGGAAGAAAGTTGTTTCAAAGTTGGTGATGAACTCAGCAAAGGTCTTTCCAGCAGTGATGGAGATGTTGGCCATTTTGTCATACCAGGCCTTAGCAAAGAAAGTGCCTCTTCCTTTAGCCATCACTTAGTGTGGTCATAATTCTGGACACATCATCAGAGTACAGGGTTTTGTTGAGTTCAAAGTATGCTCTCATGGCTTTAATCCATCAAGAGATATTGGAGGATTTTCCAGAGAAGTCAGCTGGGAGGGCCACCATAAGTTCTGTCTTGGTGGTAGACATAACTGGTGGTGGGCTAGGAGATTGAGGGGATGGACTGGGTGGACTGGGTGGACTGGGTTGACAAGGAGGTAGGCTGGGCTGGCAAGAGGGTGGGCTTGGTGAATGATAAGTCAGTTGGGCTGGAGTTCTAGGTGGTGGTGCAAATGAAGGATTGAGTATGGGAGCTCAACTGGATCCAGCAATTTGTCAAGAGACAAGACAGTACTTGGTTAAATCTGGGAGGTCTATGTTGCTATCTTCTGGAGCTTTGTACTTTGATGATGTGGTGACAGGGTGATAGGTTCTTCACCTAGATAGGTGGGACCAGAAGAAATTCTTGATCTTTTGTTATGCAAAGTATACACACAAGGTCTTGAGGGAGTCTTGACTTGCTAGGCAATACTCATGAAGAGACCAATGTCTAGCAACAACAAGCTGAGGACTAGGGTTCAGACTAAGGTTGTGAAGGGATCTTAGAATCACTAAGATCACACTAGGGATAATGCTTGATAATATGCTTGTATTGCACAGATCAAGAATAGAGAAATATATGAGTGTGGAGATGACTATTTATAGGCTATATCTGGAGCACAGACCATGGAAGGTTATGGAAATAACTAAGCACAAGAGAGCTTAGTTAGGAGTACTAGTGTCTGTAAGTATAGTAACATGGAAAGGTAGATCAGAGACATTGAGATAATAAAGAAAAATAGCAGAGGGACCTGCAATGAAGAGGTATGCATGTCTTACTCATAGGGAAGATAGTCCTCTGTATGAAGTGAAAGGGAAAAAGGAGACAAACAAGAACATATGATGAAATAGGAGAAAGATCATAACAGATTGCACTTTCTGAGAGAAAATCTACACATCAAACTATACCAAGCCTTGCAGGTGACAAGCCTCAACAAAGGCCGGTGTGCTGATAGTTGTGATGGACAGAGAAAACATAGTGGATTGGATGGTGGTGTCAGCCAGGGGAAGTCATTCCCAGGACTTCAAAGGGAAGCTTGGAATTTGCTGGCAAACTGTATTCAAGTGAACAAAATGATATACTGCCCAATATCTTGTCAATCAATGGATTGTAGCAGGTAAGTCAGTGATTTCCTAGAATAAGAGAACAGGAAGAATCCAACAGAGTGACATAGAATGTCTTTGGAGTGATGTCACCAGTTTGAAAACAGATGAAGAAGGTGATTTCTTGGATTATGGTGGAATTAGTATCAGAAATTGTTGGAGAAACCTGAGTTAGGATTGAAAAGAGCAGACATATTAAGACAGATCCCCATTGGTGCACATACAGGGTCAATGCAATCTTCTGTACATGTGAAGTCAGGAAGATTGTATTACATTGGACTAGGACCAATGGGGTCTCAGGGTGAGTAGCTGCCTTGACAAGGACAAAGAAGAAAGACTCAGGGGAGTACACCAACAGAGAACTTCAGGTATGATGAGGCAAAGGGGATTCCTATGCTCAGAGACTAAGGTTACTCATTGGGGAATATCCACGGAGTTGTAGGAGAGTCCAAGGGGATTTCTTGACTCAGTAATGAAGTGAAAAGGGAAGGCTCAAGGGAAGACTCTTTGCCTTAGTGTGTTGATTACAAATGATGACAAGAGAAGCAAGAAGGAGGCAAAGCAACTTGTAAAATTTGACAAGACTAAGCTTAGAGAATACATGTGATAAACAATGGTTTACATAGTACTGCCAAGAGGGGTTACATAAGGGGATGTGTCAGCATCAAAGATAAGGAGTGAGTCAGCCAATAAAGATCTGAGTCATGATGAGTCATGGCTAATAATATAATGGTTCTGAAGAATGCCAGTCATTGGCAAAAGATGGAAGGAACCAGGGAAGCAGTACACAAGACTGTTATAATTTTTCTTCCTTATCATTGTATACTTCTCCTCATCCATTTCACCTCCATCATCTCCTATCACAGTCAACACATTTCTCGAGTGTGAACCACTTATCTCTTCATTGGCAGATCTTCCACTCTTTTCCTATCTCATCTACCACTAAATACAAATTACTTAGTATTTGTTTCCTCTGACACATCTCCTAACTAGGCTCTCTCATGTCTAGTCATATCTGATCTGTCCATTGTTTTCTCCCATCTTCCTTGGCTCATGCAGGGTTTTCTTTCTCTATAAATAGTGGTCCATTCAGTCATGTAAACTCCCATTCTCCATCTGCATAATACTAGCATAATATCTGGAATCATCCCCAGTCCCAGAATAAGTCTTAGCAACTCTAAGGCTTCCTGTAATCCAAGGCTCTCTGGAGTGTCATCACCATACTACATGTTAACTATCAGATGTCAGTCTTTGTGTGAGTATTGCCTGATAGCTAACTCCCTCTGAGTCCTAGTTTATCTCCATACCTACACATAACAGAGACAGTAATGGCATACCTGGAGTCTGAGAGAAACGAGGATGAAAGAAGACATAGCTAAGTCAAGAAAGAAAGAAAGAGAAAAGAAAAGAGACACAAGTCTACAGTCATAACATTACCCCCATATTAGGTGGGAAGTCTCTAACAACCCTAACTTCTAGAGGTTGATATATCCTGCTCCAGGGGATCCAGTGATGTTAGTATAAGCCTGGTCATCCAAGATGTCATTAATGTCATCATCTCCATAGTTGTGGGCCTCGACTGGGGAATGTCTGCAGCAGGGGTAGTGGTTGCAGTGGCAGCATAGAGGTGGAACTGGGTGAGGAAGAGTAGGTTGGGATCTACAGTTTCAGTGATGGACCAGCAAGTGCAATCAGTGGGAGGAGCTAGAGAAGGAGGAGAAATGTGGGAATGCAGGAGGTTGTCATAGGGGACAGGTGGATTGGGGGTATCCTAGTGTGAAGGTGAGACAGAGCAGACATTGGTATACCTGACAATTGGCCCAAAAGTGGCCAAGATGGTGACAGTGAAAGCATGCTTCATAGTAGCATGGATGTGTGGGAAGTAGGGGAGTATGTCTGTTGTTGCTGAACTAGATAGCCTCAACTTGGAATAAGAAGTTTATTTTGGTGGGGTTTAAAGGGGAGAATGATGTGGATGGGGTGGTCTCCCCTTAGGCAATGCATTTTGCTTTGAACTCCTTCTGGTAATGGTCCAGGTCCTAAAGGAACTTGAGTACTCCTAGTTGGTATCTGAGGTGGAGAAGAATGGCTCTAGCCTCATGGTGGATGGTTTTGATAACCAATCTGAGGTAGGCAAGGTTGGTGTTGGAGGGTCTAGGAGATATAAGGCCAAGGCAGGCAATCTGAAGGTATAGCTTAGATACAAGTTTGATCGAAGAGGCATTCTCAACAAAGAACTGGAGGGGGATCATGATGCAGGAGTCCATGAGGGCAGATGCTAGCTCCTGCATGTCTTCTCTCAAAGGGTAGTCTTCCCATAAGCAGTGTGTATACAGGGGAACATTAACGCTGAGGATGGGGGCAGAAACAATAGTGGTGAGGGAGACAGGTGGAAGTTCAGGAGACGGAGTTGGGTTGCCCCAGTGAGGGGTGGACAGTGAGGCTGGGTTTCCCCATCTGGGAGAAGGGGCACAGGAGGAGAAGGAGAGGGGGTCATAGATCATAGATGTATGTGAGACTATTATAGGGAAATCTATAGATAGATCCTTGGCAAACACAATATTGTCAGCAAGGGAAGAGGAGATAGGAGGAGAGGAACATAGCAAGGAAACAGTAGAAATAGAGAGAGAAGCAGGAGAAATGGTGACATTGTTGGACATGACAGTTTTTGGTTTTGTAGTACTATGAGGGGAGAGAAATTGAGGGAGGAGAAACTAAGTGGAGAAGGCACAGGGGTTTGCCTTTTTATAAGCAGTGAGGATGGTCTGTGTGTGTTTGAATTCCCTTTCGGGGAGCCAGGAGTCATCATCAGCAGAATATTCCTTCCACCTGACCAGATAGTGGCACTTACAGTGAGCTCAAAAACTGTTGCAATGTTTTGCAGTTTTGGACTGGTGGCAATGTAGCACTTCATAGCATGGGAATCCTGCTTAGGATTGGTGGGATCGGGTAGAGTACTCATCCTTGGCTTTCTAATTGTGCCTAAATCATGTGACCTGGACAAGTGGCTGTGGAGATATGCCCATTTCAATACAGCAATATCATTGCAACAGTTTTTGAGCTTTTAAAATCCAGGAGATATTTGGGGTATATTAGTACTTTGTATAGCCTCCTTTTGCCTTAAGCACTGCCTGAATCCTCCTAGGCATGCTTTTGATTAGATTCTGACACCCTGCAACTCATATCTTCTCCCACTCCACCTGAATTCTATCCCACAACTCATAAATCCCACTAGGAGGGTGTTCATACTCTGCAAGCCTCCTTTTGAGATAACACCACAGGTGTTCAATGGGGTTTAAGTCAGGAGACTGTGCAGGCCACACCATGGTGTGAA
>JBBPLO010000577.1:0-17586 GCA_038089835.1 Retiboletus flavoniger | reverse complement strand
ACTTTCATCACCAAGGTCGACCAGCTCGCGCAAGAAGACATCGACAAGTACGCAGAGATCATTTGTGTAGAAATACTCCGAAGTTGCTTTCGAAGTGAACAGGATGTATAGTAGCTTCAGAACGAGTAACTGCATGCACAGATCCTCCGCAGAACGAGCTAGGGAATGTTTTCAGCCGTGACGGAATAATAACCCGCGTAAAACGTACATGCACGATTGAGCATAAATATCATATTCTCTCCGAATGTCTTGCTGGAACCAAGGCAAGATATAAGCACATCAAGTACCCGATTTCGCACCTCGGACGCTTTCCCCTGACCACCCAGAGGGGAGGCAGAATTACTCAAGCCTGCAACCATGAACTGTTCGTTCAGCGCCACCTAGATTGTGAGTTAAGAGTTTATAGTTGCCAGAAGAAGGGTTTTCGAATACTCACTATCAATTTGATGACAGAATAGTTGAAGGTTTCATCAGGCACAAAGCGCGTTTGCTCCACGAGCTCAAAAAGATACTCGATGAATGAATCGTTAAACACACCTGCGCCAGAACGTTCAGCCAGACAAACAAAGTGACCTATGGAGGAAAAAACCTACGTAAATCTTGCTCCGACAGCTTCTGAACCCGACAGACTTCGTAGAGGAGTCTGACGCTTAGTACTCTGAGCTTGCCTTCTATAGCAATTGGGCCCATGATGATGCTTGCGCGAGAGCCTGCGACGCTGGGAGCGAGATCGGGGCCAGTATAAAGATCATCAGCATTTGGATCAATATCGACCAAGATGTGATCCATCAAGAGTGGGATGAGAGGTTGCCATCGCTTGTGACTACGCAAGAAGGAAGATTGGCGTCTACCCCAAAACAACAGAAGGCTATATAAGATAAATTGTCCGTGAGGATCCGTTTTCTACAAACATGTTTAAAATGTGCAGGACTAGTATGGGTATCGTTCCACATACCGACTGCACATCCTCGATCGCAAGTTCACACATTCTCTCGGAGTGAAAGGCGAAAAGCTCGGAATCCAAAAGCGTCTGGCATGCGTGCTCTAGTTGTAGTGGACTTTGAAGGTAGTGTTCTACTGACGACATGACGATCGGCACGATATGGGAGAAGAGAACCTGAAGGAACTGACCGTGATAAGAAGCGCATAAGGATACAAACCTCCGGAGTGCAGTGTCAAGCATCGACAATGTGGCCGAACCATGGCGCGGAAGACGTAGAATGTCATCAAGTTCTAGAACGTGAGTGGAAGACCGCGATACAGGATCCAGTAAGTTTCATCCAATAATCCAAAGAATGGAGCGCGTGACGAGACGTACCTGCCCAGAATTGTTGTGCGTTCTCTATGAAATATGTAATCCCCAAATCATCTTCTGCTAGCATGTTAACTGCAGAATCCAAAGTCTGAATCATCATAGCGGTGGAATTCCAGGTGTGGAAACCTCCCGCGGCCTGGGATTGATGCTATGAAAAGGAGGAACCGAAGTTACGTTGCGAAGGCGGGGAGATTGGCTGATCAAAACAATTTTCGACCGAACCCTGGCCGAGACTTTATGCAATAGAACTGAGTGGTACTTCCAAGGTGAGGCCTTGCTCGGTGAAGCAAGCTCGTGTTCAACGTCGGCGACAACGAGCTCACTGACTTCGAAGTCTTACAGTGTCCGGGGTCAGAGTCCACCGGCAAGTAACCCTAACCGGGCGTGAGTTGGTGTTCAAGCCGTCAGAGGTTAAGTAGCATGCTACACGCATTGATATTGACCCCTTCGCATTGAACAGGTGGGCTGTTCAACCCTTCCAAGCGGAAATATAGCCCTCTGTCATCACCCCGCAAGTGGCAAAGGTGGCACGAGGACAACGATGGTAGATACCTCCTATTGGATTCTCTTTTCATCCTACTGTCTGATATATCATGATCGATTTGGGCGTGCCGTGTCATGGTGCAGTTTCAGTTCGTACTAATCTCCAATTCGCTCACCAGGCATGGAATCACCTCCCGAGACGCAGGCCGCATTCGTTCCACTTTCCGTCGGTATCTACGTGCATGACAATGGAGCGCAGATATAACAGTGTCTGAACAAGTCAATCTGCCTTGGTGCTCACAATGCAGACTGGCGTCCCCTTTTTGGTGGATGTCGATCGCCCCTCCATTGCTCGTTTTCGGAGGGCGGGTTCTTTTAGGTTGGTCACTTCTCCGGCTTCTCAGAATCACACGGGTGCCATTCAATGCAACAAGCAGGTGGATCAGACAAATTTTGCCGAGTTAGAAAGGTGCCATTTTGCGGTGTGCTGTGAAACTGGCAGGCGCGGCGAACTATTTTTGCTTGTACCCGGCGACAAATTTCTGGCTGACGATTGGATGGCTGAGTATCAATCTTAGATGCCACGATACACAGGGCTACACACCATTAAGCTGCGGACACCGTCATAATAGCAGCGTTGTGACCCGATTTGACCTGTCTACTGTCTTCACTCTAGGTTTAATTCCCGTGGGATGACTGAGGTGTAATTATAGCATGACATGCAGTCTGCACGAATCAAAACAACACTCCAACAATAATAATATCTGCGAGAACAATGAAGTCGAGTGATCAAATTCCTGAGGAAAAGCCAGTACCTCTCTCGGCTACACCTCTAGGAGTGCAACGATGGCGTACGCTGCGGCCGCAGCAGCTCCGCCCACAAGTAATGTGCTCAACGCACCCCACAGGTACCCCTTCACTCCTCTGCCTGCTCCAGTTACTCTGGCTTTGACTGCACCAAAGACCAGAAGTACGAAACCAGTTAGAATGCAGGAATAGATCAAGGCCATATGAGCGCGGGTAAAGAAAAAGTAAGGAATGAGTGGTATGATTCCTCCAAGGAGATACCCGAGTCCAATCGTGATTGCCGATCCGTATAGGCGACTTGTCGGCACCTCCTCTGTGAAGGAAGACAAAACCGGTGAAACGATTGCTAGAAAGGAGGCGAATAAAAAAAACGAACCCAAGCCCTCGCCAAACTTGAGCAAGAAGGGAGTTAAACCCATGTCAGACTTCCACCTGAGAGACTGAGTTTCTTCGTCTGAGGATGATGAGCTATTGCCATCTATACCTGTGTTACATTCGACTACACGCAAGCATTTCGTGACAGCTCTTGAAGTGAGTTCATCAACACCGACTGGGCCGAGAACAGCGTAGACTTCTCTTTCCATTTCTCCCTCGCAACTGCGGAGTACTCTTGACGCTGTGTGACGCTTCAAAAACCGATAGTAGTCTCTTTCAGCCTGAGAGGCGAGGAATCCACCAATTCCCATGGAAATAGCCCCTGCAATGAGTTCCGCAATCCCCCCGAGGACGACAAGCCTGGACTCTCCAAGCGATGACAGACCAGCCGTCAACGCAAAGGGGACAGTTAATCCGTCAGAGAGACCGATAACCCTGAGAGGTGTGTATATGAATGAAGGAAAACGGTGTCATATAGGGGACAAAGTGGGAAAATACTTACACGTCGCGGACGATATCAGGATTAACGAGGGTGCGGTCATCCTCGTCTTTGAGCTCCTTGCAACATACACCACCCTCTCTTCCATGTCTATCGCACTTGGCAGAGACGTTTCCGTTGGAGGATTCCAGAGCCCATACGGGTGGCTTTGATCTAAGGCTTGCGCCCCTATGTTGAGGAAGGGGGACAGTAAAGGAACCGTTGGTCTCTGAGGACATTTTAGAAAGGATGGAGGATGACGAGCTCAATGCGATATGTGGATTTATACGGAAAGAACTCACTAAATAGGCGTCAGCGGAGGAATAAGAAGTCTAGCATCTTGACCTTAACCCTAGGTTGATGCCACGCATAATTTCACATTATCTGATGACCAAGTCTATTTATTCTGCTATTTTCGTTTCAAACGTCCCAAATTGTTGACTCATCGGACGGAATATAAGTCCCTGATGGGTTCTCCGTGGGCTCTAGCCAATGAGAGAATGGTGATTTGAGGAATATGAACGCTCCACTTCGCTGTCCGCGGTTAGCGTTGCCTGTCAATCGGACTAATCCGATGCCAAAGGCCTGTGCTCCTCGGCCACATGGAAGCAGAACTGCTTCTTCACTCTAACCCGAAGATGGGATCTTGTGCCTATTGTATTATGCGACTGAGTCCGTCCTCCCAATCCTGATTATTTTAATGACTCTCCGTCGTCGTGATTAACTACTGGTACATAACCTCCAAGCTCTGGATAACCTCCGCGCTACGAGACTGGGCAACTGGCCTGGTGACATTTGTAGATCACTATCGCCCTCCAGGTTTCAGCCGCCATCCGTTCAGGAACGACATTTCACCGAGCACATCGTGGTGCCTTAGCGCTAATGCTTTGCTATGAAATTCGCAATGCATGACTGGCCACGAGTTGGTGCTGGGTCGCCACAGTCACAATTTAGCCAATTCAAGACCACGGAAAACGGACAAATTTTCCTCATTAGGCTGATAGTAATGGCACGGGGCCGTCAAATTTCCAACTTTGTTGCATGATCGTCGACTCAAATCTCTAGAAATGGTTTGCGCAAAGTCGCAGAAGGATAACTTGCGATCATGTCTTTGCAGCAACTGCGCAGCTGAGGAGGAATTTCTCGCGCTGCGCATCCGAAGCAATTCACAACCGGCTCGGATCAATCTACAACGACAAGCTCGCCTTAAAAAATGATCACTCCCTACGCGGCAAAGCCACTGAGGGTCACCCGCCGCGGAATGTATGGCTACTGAAACAGCACGTATTTGTTTCATTTCCAAGCACCCGGGGGTTGATCGCATCCCTTCCAGAATCCAGAACCCATCAAACGTGATAATGCAGTGAACGTGATTGGCCCACGCCTTCGTTGGGTTTTGACCAGAGACTCTGCCAATGGCGGACAATTCTATGGCCATTTCGTGCTTTACTTAGAGACTACGATCACTAAGTGCAGCACTACTTGTAGTGCCGGGTGGGTTGACAGCTTGTGTGATCCTGCAATACCATTAATACTAATGTCCCATTCCTCCCTGGCCTGTGAAGACGTGTATTTCGGCCCAAACGCCCGAATCACGAGAGCAGGAAACCAAAACAACTATCCATGTGGTACGCATGTCATTAGTGCTTCCGGATGATATTCTAACTGTTGAACGTTTGAACGTTGATGCTTTTGCGTGTTTGGATGTGCTGAATGCCCTTATCAGGTAACCGAGTTTGTAGCACGATACACAACGTCGTAGCTGCGTTGACGGCGAACCTCACTTCCTGACTTGTAGGCTTTCAGCCTGAGCAAAACAATGGACATAAAATACGACAGAGTACGTACGATCGACAAAATCCACACGATTGCGTTAATAGCACAAAGAAACAAACGGAGACTAGTGCTCCGGAGATGGCATTTTCAATGACTGATGTGTCTATGTAGCCAATGATAGTCTTCAAGAATGTGTTGGTCCCATGCTGCCATCTTCGGGCTGAGCGCGCAATCAATTTGGACTCTTCAACTTCAGCATCAACGAGAGCGTTGTGAGTGACCCCGATACGCCTTGTGGAGGATACATTAATGGACGTTTGAATGGCTAATACTGTCAACATCCTGACTCTAGGGTCTGCATAGGAGAAAATAATGATATAAAATGCTGTCATGATTCATAGAAATCAGTAGTCTGGTGCATTTTGTGAGAGCGATCATACATAAGTGGACGCAAAGTTGCCGTGAAATCTCTCAAGACTCGAGCGAAGACCTGGAAAATAAAATGGCTTAAACACCACCATTGGATACAATGTTGATATCACTCTTTGCGCATCCTTCTTGATGAATATCCAGCAGCATAACAGATCTGGTAGTACTCATGAGCGCCCATCATTGTCAGGATCGCCAGAAATCGTGGCGTGGACACTAACACCCAAGCTTTGATTGCTGGAAGAGAAATCTGCTAAGTAATACAGGCGGATAGATCGAGATAACAGTACCTGGAAGAGAAAAGCACAACACTGAGGAAAAGGGGAAACGAAAACGGAGGGGCTACATATATCCCTACGATGACAAAGACGAACACAACGATACACATTCGCACAGACCAACGCACGGGCCAGTAAGTACTACGATTTGTGACAATGTGCAAAGTTGCCCGTGCGTTTGTGGTGACTCATTGACATTACTGATCGAGATCGGTGTGTCATCCCTGCTGACTGAGCAACTGCCAAGAATGATCCCTTTCTGTGCTCACGCTCCGCGAACGCGATTCAAGTGCACTCTTGAAGCCAAGATGCAACTAGGATACATTGGAAAAAAATCTCAAACACAAGTTTCTGGTAGCTCAGTGAGTGCGTTGAACTCCTATGCTTCTGCTTGCGAGGACTTAGATTCACTTTCGGACAGCAAGACGAGAGCCAAGAGGTCTCCCTAGTTTACCCGACAAAATCCGTAGGCTCAAGACATGCCAGTCCAGGATCGAGTGCAGGTACTATCTTTCCTCGCCGCCGGACATATAGGCCGCTTGTGTTGCCTTGGTATCGATCCGGCGGAAGGTAGGAAGACAATGCCATACAACAGGTCCCCAGATCAGAATGCGTCATGGGGCATTGACATTGCGCACAGAGCAAGGAGCATATCCTTGGTGAGTGGCTGTGTTCGTTCGGTTGCGGGGGTCACTAGTCTAATCGATGATAGACCGGAATGCGACGTTGGCTGAGCGGAGATAACAGACTTTGCGCTGTTAATGTTGATCTCTCAGCTCATCGGTATTGAATGGATGGAGATGACCGGCGAACCTTATCCCCCGTGGGTGAGTGCATAAAATGGATGATCTCTTGGTGATGATGTGACTAAACTTTGAGGCTCGACCTACAGGTCGGCCACTACCGCGGTGGAGCCCTAGAACAATTACTGGGCCTTGCAGCGACCGTAATAATGTGGGATGTGTCAATGGATATCATATTAGCGACGATGGAAGGCAGGCACAGTGTCTCCTTGCGCCTCGGAAGGGGTCAGCTTTCCTGATCGAAGAAACTAAACACTACTGACGAAATCGAGTCTAGTATGTTGCAACGACAGGGGGAAAATAGAACACTGCATGCCAGGGTTTTGATCAATCTCCCAGACCTTGCTCTAGTACTATTTGGGGCCGCACAAGCACGTTAGGGCCAGTTCGCTGCCGCGTCCCCTCACCATTCGTCACGAGACAGGCAGGCAAAGCGTTTTCAGTCAGTCCTACGGAACAAAACGCATGTGGCATCAAACCCGTTCCACACATACGCTTTGTTCACTGCAAGCGCTTTGAAAACTAACGGACCCGTCAACTTGACAATTGACAGTGTCGCATTGTACATCCACTGCAAGCGCTTTGACCTCCAAACCTGAAGTATTTTGACGTGTATGGCGGGAAGTCCAGCGGCTATAAATTAGAGCAGCGATGTAAAGCTGTTGCTTCAATATTTCGACGCTCAACTCCTCGCCCATCTTCCAAATAGGTTGCTGCGCAAACACGATCACGTGATCTAGATATAGTTTCCGCCAATGACATCCGTTATTCCATCCACCGCGTTAAGTTCCGACTGGAGGCTGACTTCGCCAGCTCGTCGATGTCTACCACCGACGGCCATGGCAAGGTCTCCCAAAAAGCAGAAAAAGACTTGTGCAGCCCTTTATGCCGCGGGCACTGGATGTTCACTTCCGCCAATTGACGGCCTCCTGTGGTGCGCCCGTCATAATGAGGTGCGCTCTAGTCGACTCCAGTCCTAACCTCTGACCAATACCGCCCACTTTACAACACATAGGAGCGTCTCAAATTATACACAAATTACAAAGCTCACGGCGCACTTCTCGGAGTATACCCTGACATCCCGGAGTGCGGCGATGTCGCGACAATTATGGCGTGCAGCAGCCTTTCCCTTCTTCGAGAGTGGAATTCCCACCTCCGGGGCAAGTATAATTTACTCACTAGGTATGTACACAATAGATGGATCTTGTTTCGGGCCCTCATTATCTTGCAGATGCATCGAGGCGCGGGTCTACTTTACCCGGAAGTTCTTCGGGTACGTTTTATATTACACTCTCTTGGTTGCAAGTCTCAATTGAAGTGAACAAATCACTGGAACAGAGAAGACATGGTGAGTCGTTGTGCATGTTACGACCATAAGCAGACTGACCTTCAAGTACAGGATTTTGGTCACAAGCTATTCTGGGATGGTCTAGTGCGAAAGAGGTCCGAAGTGGAGCAATCAATGCTACACGTAGAAACACGTGGCTATCAACTCATCCTCGAGGGCCAGAACGCACTATGGGTCCTAGAGCTAGACACGCACGAGACCGGAGACTGCTCCAGTTATGTGGATCCCGCGCGTAGTTCTCATGCGTCGTTCCACTCCACGGAGAGCGTCGGAGGTGCCGCCGTCGATGATCCTCTGGAAGCCGTCTTACGCGAGAAGGCTATCAAATTCAGAGAGAAGATCAGGATGTACCTCGCTTGGTACTGCGCCGCTTCGACGTCGCGATTCCACAGCGAACGACTGGAGATCATCTATGCATATGTTCGCCGGGCGATCTACAAGGACATTTCTCTCATGTTTCTCTCGCAGAGCTATGACAGTGTCATGGCCTTGCTGAGCGACCAAGATTTAGATCTTATTACGGTGGAGAAGATTTGGCATGCCATCAGCACGTTGTGCATACATGACGTCCAGTCGGCCGTCGACGATGTGGTGCGGTCGACGGACGGTGATCATGTCGTCGTACTCGGCGGAAAGGTCTTCAAAAATGTCAGTGGCGAACGATGGCCTTTGCATGCGTGGGGCCATATGGTGGCCATCCGCCAGTGTTATTCCTGTCTTCGCACAACTTGTCGAACGGTATACCGATATTCATGACCTTTTTGAACGACAGCACTTACCATTCACACAGATCGATGATGTCATCGACCTCACCCGGTATGCTCTGTTAACACGAGCGCCATTATCTCAAACGTACCTCAAGTACGACTTTGGCTCCGACGGCTCTAGAGAACTGATCTTGGCGGGCTTTATCACAAACGACATTCCGCTTTCCTCACCTCGCCATTCGGTCATTTGCAAGGAGTCCGACCCACATTCTTCTGGTTCTATCTGGGAGGAGACCAAACGTAACCTCTCCCTGTACGCTGGCTTGTCCCTGAGCGATCCGATGGCGCAGGCGTTTGTCAATGCGTGTATTCGCCACCCCGACCTCATGGTTATGCTCCGCAAAGGGGCGGATGCGCGGATTATCCGTTCCCCATCCGTTGTGTGGACCTCCCGCAGGCGATATGCCGGGAGTCTCTCTGCGCTCACGTCCGTGCCTTGGGAGAAGACACCAGATATTGTCAGCCTCTCAGATTTGGCGCTCGAGGATGCACAACCATCGGGATGGGGGCACGAGAAAATCGCCAACTGCATGCAAGTCATCGTCGTCGATGCCAGCGAGGGGACGATGACCGACTTTGTCCGCAAGCTTGTCGAGATCTGGTGCCGAGTTTACAGGGTCAGCGACAAAAACGAACTGTCCGACGCACTCAAAGGACCCTACGAATCCGCGGGCGAGTTGGAGGAGTACCAGGAGGTGACGTGCAAGATCGCGCTCGATTATTATCGGAACTTGTGGGGATGTATGCCACCCCCTGCGCTGGTCGAGGACCCGGAATCCTTCCGATTCGATTCTGATTGGCTTTAATCCTGCCTTCTTTCTTTCTTTATCGAGTCATTCGCTCTGCATTCACACATTCCCTTTATAATGCACCTCATCACTGTTTCGTAGCACACGCTCATTCTTAACAGCATCTCCCGGAATGATTTTCACTTGCATGGACACCTTTGTAGGGCGTCACATATCATCATCCATTCATTCATATGACCGTTGGTAATTATTATATCATTAGAGCAATTTTGTAGAATACAACATCCAATCACATCAACGGTCCGATTAAATTCAGCCATTTTGTGGACCCAGCTGGTTTATTATCCCAATAACCGTCTGCACCGACGCTGCTACTCTATGGAGAATAATACATAGGACTGCAAGCACATAAGTCAAATATAATACCTCGAAGAGATACTCAGAATACCCCAACAAAAAAGAGGACCAAAGACATCAGGGACATGGATGTATTTGGTGTGAACCAGCGCACAAATACATAAGCAAGCGACATAAAGATATCCAAGTAGCGGGATGTACGGTCCTTAGAAGTTCTCTGTTTAAAAAGCAGCCGCGAAGAGAATGTTGGAATTAGAGACCAGACGCCGAAATACTGACAATAGTACATACCCTTTCCGAAGAAAAACCTCGTTCCACCGGCGCTAGGGCTAGAATACTTGTTACACATTTGGTGGAGTTGCCTAGACAACACGGGAGGTCCACAAAAAAACTGCGGAAGAGCACGTATGGGGTTAGGATGAAGTGCTGCGGACACGTGTACACATACCACGCCGACATCTGTTTCGGAGTGCTTGTCGACGAGGGATGTAAATACTTTATCCCAGTTTGGCCGCCCGAAATGTGTTGGGGCACGCAATGATGTAATCGCATCTTTCTGCGCACCGACGTCTTGGACCTGCATAACACATGCGATATCGAAGAGCATGCGGACAGGCCCCGGTATAAGTCTAGTTGGCAAGCCAGGAATAACGGACGCGAAAAACGTACGATGATATTGTTCATGTCATCCTCCTTGATTTTGGCTGTGAGATAGATGTTGATCTCGATCCGGTTCCGAGTATCTTGTTCTTCAATGGCTTGCAAGAGGGAGTGGAACCATTCTGCGCTGCCGAAGTCACGGATAACCCAGGTAAAGTAAACCTTCGAGAGGCGCGTTGGCTTCGAGTTGTTCATGCTGTTCATGCGGTACCAGATAGACTTCAATATACTGTGATAAGATTAGTGTCAACCGTAGTGCTTAGCAACAGACCGGAACTCACGAGGCGAATGGTGTAACACCGATACCAGCACCGACAAGCAGGACAGTCTCGTAGCTCAAAAAGTCCTCCGAGGCACTGCCAAATGGACCATCGACCATGACGCGCGGAAGTGCCCGGTTCAGGGGTGGGTTTGTGTTGGTGCCTACTACCATACCACCGGTAGCATTCACTTCTTTCTCCTTCTTGGAATCGAAATCGCAACCGAGGGCCTTCGCGAGTGCCGTAGTAAAGTCGCCGGCGACACGAATATGAACTGAGATGTAGTCCTCCTCTGGTGCACTATAAAGACTTTAGAAAGACGTTCATTCAGGGTGAGTGAGAAATCACATGCCTGGTAAGAGTGAAAGGATGCCATTGGAAATATGAGATTTCTGGGCAGGAAATGAAGATATATTGTCCCGCGCGAGTCGTCGTCTTCTCCTTCTTGATCTGAATCTCAACTACTTTTGAAGGGTGCTGGATGACCTTGGAGATGTATGTTTTGTGACGAGACCTAATTTCACGCAAGACACGTTCGTAGGTCCAAATGGTGCCACCAACCAGCCAGTAGCGCTGAACACGAATTATGAGAAAGGGAACACCGAGGCAGACGCTGAACTCACCCAGAAAACACCGATAGAATTGAATGAACAAAATGGCTCTCTGTCAGGCTTGATCATGCACCACATGCCGTGGAACTGCCATGCGAGGAAGAAAATGAGGAAGAGGTGGTGACTGTACCAGAATCTCTCGAAGTTGGCACGCCGGCGTTTCTCCATGGCAAACCAAACCATGATTCCAAGACAGGCGGTCATAATCCACCCAGTCGCACCAGGACCAGTGGCAAAGTTTGCCTGTAAAAAGACGAGAACGCGTTGGCCAGTAGTCTTAGCATTGGGGTCAAGCATAGCGAGTTCTTGGAAGTTGCGCATGTGAGCAGCGATATGGATGACTGTGAACACGACCATGGACCACGCTGTCGCTTTGTGGAAGGTGATGTTTTTGTCGAACGGAATGAACTGGTTCAACGGGGTTTGACGAAGGAGGGATATGAAATTGCGACAGACAGGCAAAAGGATGAAGATGACATCGGTGTGTAGCACGAGAGCAGCAGAGCGAGCGATGGCTACAATAATGTTTTGGTGAGTCTTTGTTCATTCTTGATGTAGGAGGGAATACTGACGATAAGTGATACCGAAGGTGGCACGAGCGGTGGACAGGTCATCGCTCAGCTGGTAATTCATGAAGCCAAAAGCAATGACCAGACAGTGGAAGAATATCCAGGAGAAGAAAAATAATCGCTTCCCTCCTTCGTTGATCATCCACAGGTCGAATCTTTGACCGAGGGTGCGGGGTTTCTGCGGGCCCTTTGGAGTACTTCCATTCATCCATGTCTGCTGGATACCCTGGAGCCTATCACGCTCTGACTTGTTCCTGTGGAAGGATGTCTCGATGGATGCACCAGCGTGGTTATAGTCGGCCTTGGGGTCGATGAAAGGGTTCTGATCAACGAACGGATTGCGATCTTTGAAGTCAAAGCCAGAGTACTGTTTATTGGCCATGGTGAAGTCGAGGACACGTCCAGCGGTGACCAGAGATGATGGAAAGGACCGGCCTGGGAGAAGGAGGGAGTGGCAAAAATGAAGCTGGGAAAGTGGACGGACTGGTTGCCGTCTAGTTTTATCATCGGCCAAGTTAATTTTCTTTGACAAGACCTATCACATGGAACTTTTCCCATCACACCAACCTAGGTCTCCAGTGTCGCAACCGATAAGAAGAACGGGGAGTTCAATTCGGAGTTCCTCGAATGATTCGCGGGCCCCATCAGCACAGCATAAAAGATGCAAACAAGCCCGACGTACCAGATGCAACACAGCTCTGAGCTCTGAATATTAATGACCACAAGAGGGTGGTACTCTGAGCGACCAATTGAATCAGATTCGTTCTGTGGTTACGAGAATCAGTGGTCGTGATGTCGCACATCGCCGTTTTTCCCACAGCTGCGGCGTACTCGATCATATCATGATCTCGTCGACTGGGCTACTGCATGCTGACGATTTATTTGGAGCCAGTCCAATCGATATTGGTTCCGATTTTGCTGCCGGAGCCCAATACTAATATTGTTAACGTCTAGTGTGCTTTTTTGCTACCGCTCATCACTATTGTTGGCATTTTCTGTCTGAAGATATTGCGCCCGACAGTCCGTGTGATCGTGTCTACATTGTCCGACATGTCAACGTTGTCAACCGAAGTTGCCAAAACCGAGACGGGTAATTATTGATATTGAGATGTCAGACAATGCAACTTGAAGCTCGCCCAGGCTGAACCCAGCTTACACCTTACACTGTTACGGTCTCACGAAGCCAACGACCATCAAGCTTCACACAAGAACGTACCGTACGCCGGAATGCTTAGATCATCGCCGTGGTCGCCAGCGCAAAGAAGTTCTCATATCCGATGTTTCGGTCACCAGGCAGAAGGCTTGACCAACAGATATAATTAACTTGAAGGACCGACGGAACACTGTTCAGCGCTATTGTTTGATACATTTATGCTGCTCCCGTCACATTGCGTGAACCTATGAAACCATGCGTTCTTAGACGCCATCCTTTCGCATGGTTCGACCACCCACTAGGTAAACCGACCTCATGAATGACACTCTGGAGGATACACGATAGCTGGTGGTGTCACGTCGACGTTCACGAACGTCGTTTTTCGGGACGGCGCTGTTGGGCTATATGCTGGATAAACGACTAAACAGAAGCTATGTAGAGCGCACTCGATAGCTCTTAGAAGGGGATGACCTATTGGTAGGGTAATAGCGGGGCCTGAGACATTGATGAAGCCGCCATATAGAACCAGCAGTGAGACAGGAAGTTAGCCAATCGTGGGGGCGGACGACGACGCACGACTCGGCTCCATTGGTTTGATACAGGTGAGCATTTATTGAGTGCATCAAGTTGTGCACGACTAGGTTCCAGGATGATAGCTTGGTATGCACTATCGCCGGCTAAACACAACGTCCTGCTGGTTGGCGCAACCGCACCCAGTCCACCACCTTTTTAGGAGGGACAGCATGGTTCATATTTCCATCTCACGATTTTAAATATGCTCGGTTCCATTTTTTCCGACGAGAGTAAGACGAGATATAATATATACACGCCACTGACCATATTGGGTTGAATGATTGGATCGAGACGAACCATCCAGATCTATGTGGCGACGGGTAAGTAATAATATGGCAGACAACGAGTTTCCAAAAACAGACGCACGTTTAATTCGTCTAAAAATACATTCTCCGCAGTCATCTACTATCAAAGGCGAGTTCACCGTCAATTGCAAGATCCCGAGTCGTACAGTACTTAAGGTTGTAGATGAACCAGGTTGACGTACTGTCCAAAGGAGCCAAATGGAATACCATTGCCTCTACGACAGGTAATGTTGCGCGTAGTCATGTTGGTGTTCTGCATACTACTGTATCCATCAAGTCAAAGCGACCTGAAGCCAAAATGGACGCCTACTTCCTTGACAACGTGATAATTGTCACCTGCGGTCCTAAAGAGAATGTTGAACCGAAGCAAACTCGACAAGACGGCAGTAACGTACATCCCAGTTCAAGAGTATGACTCCGTCAGACCGATATATATCAAACCTTATTCATAGCACTGGGGCTCACGACCAAGATTAACTCTGCAGAAAAAGAGAATCGCCACCGTCAGGATTCGGCGCAGTACTATTGAATTAGTATTGTCACGGCTCGTGAAAACAAAGGGATCTCCCTTTTGTCCGAATAATTACGGGTTCGCGTTCGTGGAGTTGCACAACATGCCATCGTACACAATGTCCGTTGACTCTGGCATACGCATTGTACCAGAAAGGAGATTTGACGAGGAAATTCTGAACACGGTCACGAGTGACTTGGTAGTCCCACCACGGCTAGTTTGGCGACATTCAACACATCTGCATTCCCGCGTCAGAAAAAAAACATTGCCTGATCGTTTACTTGGGTACCGCCTGTGTTGAAGGCACTGATCACGAAGTTATTCCCGAAGATGACGAATGGAGAAGCTTGGTCCTGGATAAAAACGATTCTGTACGTGCTATTCGCGTTCAACCACTACCGGATGTCAGGTTGGAGATATGGGTTAGGATGGTCTGGTTCTGGAGCTCGGCTTGCCCTAAGATTGGTACATACAGTGCGACAACCAGGCAGTTCGAACGCGGGTAGAGGAAAGATTCCACGTCATCTTTCGAGTGATGTTAATAGTCCCCAGAGTTGACTACCGTGAGGCAACCTGCTCACACTGGACGATAGTAGCCAGAACCTAGCATCGCGAAATACTTCTGATGAACACAATTTCATACGATATGTGCTATATGTACGCACCTCTTGGCCATCTCCAAGTATAGGCAAAGTCGTAGCTGCCAATGTTCTCGACACGGGACTAGAAAATGGTCCAAGCAAACAAGTGAACTTTACATTGCCTTTTACTACGCACAAAGCAAGTCCAATTGACCAAGCGTTCAGTCAGTGCAATTTCATCTCCAGTCGGCGCGCGTGCAATTATGGATGCGAATTGTTCCAGAACAAGGAGTGAATAAAACATAGTGCGGTCATGAGACGTCACCTCGCGTTCTAAGAGGGCACGCCGGTGATGGTATTGGCTTCTCTTCCCCTCTGGTTGTTGTGCTGTGGCCTCAGACTGTACGATTCTGACACGAATGAAAGGACGGATGCCAGTGATTATCTGGGTGATCATTAATCATGACGAAGGTGTGGTCTCAAGACCAGGTTGCCTCGCCTTGTGACGTGCATGGTGATCAGAAGACGGGGAGCCTGCCAACGGTACCGACTTTGTCCCAGAAGTTCGAGCGGGAAATGAAATGGGGCTGACCACGCAACTAGCTCGTGTCCCCTCCTAGCCCACCCCACGTAATCCATCTCTCTCTCCGAGACTCTGGTTCGCATGTGCGGATTAGATTTTGCTTTATCGACGGCGCCATGACCCTGCGATATAATCAACCAATTGAGCACGCGAACTACGCTCGATGCGCCCTGGCCAAAAGAAAAAATACTTTGATCCTTGGATGCCATGGCATGCTAGTCAGCCAATCCAAGGATGGTCAAATGGGTGATCGTGTGGGACAACTTCCAAAGTTCAAACGTTCACCCGGTGCCGAAGTGTAACGCTACTGCTAGCAACGATCAGCTACTATGGAGAGCACTCAAGCATTAGATTCTAAACTCAACTGCTTGTCATTCCTCGACCTTGTTAATCGGTGCAACAACTTCCATCTCCCTGTCTACCACGGCTCTGAGGATCCCAGTGCATTCACGCACCGAGACTATGTAGTACCATGGTCGCTGTCCCAGTCTCTGGATAGCCCAGTCATTGGCCTGTTAACGCCAGAAACGCTTGAGGTTCTACGTCAAGAGCCAGAGGGTACTTTCGTTATTCCTGAACGAGCACAACCAGGATCAAGATACCGTATTAGTTTTCATCCTTCCATCGACACCCCCTCCAAGCGCACAACTGTTATGAAGAAGCTCTGCGAGCGATGGCGCGACAGTGGTACCATCTTCCAAAACGTGATCGGACCCAAGAAATGGAGGAACGAGATGTATCCAGTCTATCGCAACCCATTCGGTATCCACCTCTCTCAGGATCCTGATGCAAAGAAGAACGACTCTGATAGCGGTAACTACCTCTTCGAGATGGAACGCGCCGCTTGTGCATTGTTCGGGGTCCCCACTTACGGTGCGCATATGACGATCTACCACGAAGATGCGGACGGCAGCAATGTGAGAATCTGGACGCCAACCCGGGCTCGAACGAAGCAGACGTGCGTTTCCATATGGTCGCCCTTGATGCTGCTTCTCATTACATGTGCCATCGTTTAGGTGGCCAGGTTACTTGGACAACAGTGTCGCAGGCGGAATACCGAGTGGAATGTCTATCTTCGAGAGTCTTGTCAAAGAGTCGATGGAAGAAGCAAGTATCGAAGAAAATATCGTAAAGAAACATGCGAAATGTGCAGGTTCGGTCAGTTATTACTTCCAGTGAGTATGCGGCCTTTGACATCTCAGACATGTTCATTCCACTGAACTGCACCCCAGATCTGCGGAAGGATGGTTGCAACCTGAAGTTCAGTAAGAGGATCGTTTCTTGTATCTCCATTACTTGCTCACTTGTGCTGGACAAGATATGTATATGATCTCAAGGTGCCACTTGACGTTGATCCCACTCCGTTTCAACTGAAACCGCTAGACGGAGAAGTGGAATCCTTTGATGTGAGCCCTCGCATACGTCCACCGGTGGATTGATAGAACCTCGTTTAGCTATTGCCACTAGATGAGGTCATCGTGAAAATGAAACTGGGGCTGTTCAAACCCAATTGCGCCGTGGGTAGGTCCCACAAGGTTACTAACCTATCTGTTGTAGGCTTGACATTCACATACAGTTTTGATTGACTTCCTGGTCCGCCAAGGGTATATTACCCCCGATAATGAACCTGACTTCATGGAGATTGTCACAAGAATGCACACCAGGTTCGAATTCGAGAGATGGTAATTAGCAAAATTCTGGGACTTCCAAAGGTGCGATGGCGAAGTTTTTGCGCCAGAAGTAGGGATACCAGACATACGGAAGAAAGTGGAAACTTGGATACATTGGATTAGAATAAACTGGAACCAAGCCTTG
>JBBPLO010000575.1:0-17607 GCA_038089835.1 Retiboletus flavoniger | reverse complement strand
GTATATGGCCAGGGAGGGAATAAGATGGATCTTGATATTGTGAAGAGATTTGGTGACCTGGGCAGCAGTTTTAGCCTTTCTAGTGCCAAAAAAATACATGGCATATTGCATATCAGTGGATATTATAATCAATGGATCCACACCAGAGGCTCTGTGCAGGCCAGGATAAGGTAATGAGTAAGTTCTGGTGGTGCTAGAATAGTTTACACCAGCTAAACATGAGATTTGGCAGGTTTATTGAGTCAATTCTAAGAAGGGGGTAATTTGATTAGTTTCTTCAATGGAAAGGGATTTAGTGGACAAATTTAATTGTATTTGATGTATTTACATAATATTAAACTTACTATATATCATATAACACATTGCTTATATAATACCATAGTACAACATATGATTCTAGCCTTTCATGGTATTAGCAACAAAACTGTTGCAATGAGTAGTGCTCATCAATTGTGTAATACTGCCTGATATAGTAAACATTACATAATAAATGTATATATATTTGGATAGCCCTTGATGAGGGCTTTCTAATGGTACCCAGGTTAAGGGGTCTAGCATCAATTAATCACTAGATATTTGTTTCACAGTCCAAGTGTTGCAAACATTGCAACAGTTTTGTTGCTCAGTGTATGGCAGGAGAGTTACAAAGGAGGAGATAGGCATTAGCTATTCGCCGAGTGGTTAGTCCTCTCCAAGAACAATAGGGAAAAAAGGAGGTGATGAGAAATATACTACTGGTCAAGAGAAAAACCATAACAGATTAGTGGCCTTGAGCCATACTTTATCTCCAACTTTCCATGGGGAGAATTTTTGGAGGGAGCAGAAGGCCATGAGTCTTCAGGCAGATTCATGTGCTGCAAGCACTTCTTTATGAGAAGAGTCCAGGGAGGCTAATTGAGATTCAAGGGCAGGGATAAAGATTTTTCCTAAAGTTGAGAAGGTTTAGGGTTTGTATCCATAGAGTAGAGAGAATGGGGATCTTTGGGTGGAAGAATGAGGGGTGGAGTTGTGGTGGAATTTGGCTGCAGTGAGGGCTTTAGCTTACAAGTAGGGGTTATTGGTGCAAAAAATGTGGAGATAGATTTTGAGTTCCTAATTGGTTCATTTGGTCTGTCCATCGGTTTGAGGGTGGTAGGCAGAAGATAGTCAGATGTTGTATTTTAAGAGGTGAGTGAGCTCAAGGATGAAGGCCAAGGCAAATTGGGGGCCATGATCAGAGATAACAGAGTTGTATAGGCCAAACCTTTTGAACACATTTTCGAAAAATAACTCAGCTATACCAGCGGCATTAATGGTTTTAGTACATGGGATGAGGATTACCCCCTTTGTAAGCCCATGGTCAACCATGACCATGATGGAGTCAAACCCTGAGGAGGTTGGAAGGTCTGTGATAAGGTCTATGGAGATCTGGCAGAATGGAAGGTGGGAGGAGGACAGGATGGGCAAAAGGGGTGGTCAAGTGGGGTGGGTGTTTACTTTGTTTTGCTGGCAAGTTGCACAGCCAGAGATAAAGTGCTTTATGAAGGTGGAGAGACCTGGCCACCAGAAGTCCCATTCCACAATTGCTTTGGTTTGAAAGACACTCATGTGGTCCGAGAGGAGGCAGAGTGGATGGTATGGAGAAGCAAGCAGTAGGGGGAACATACATCTGACCTTTGAAGAAAAGGTGGCCATTGTTGAAAGACCAGTCAGTGAGAGTAGTTCATGGGAGGAGGGGGGAGTTATCTGTGAGAGCGGCAAGGGCATGGAGAACCAGGGGGTCAGAGGAGGTACTAGAGCAGATAAGGGAGGTCAGGGAGAGGTCAAGGGAGTTTATGATAACAAGGTTGGGGAGGATAGAGGTGTCGAGGTTGTCTGAGGATGTATAGTATTGACAAGGGTTTTTCAAGAGAGAGCACCAGCAGGACCCATTTGTGACCCTGGTGTAACTTTCCAAAAGATGTCAAAATCTTGGAGGAAGAGAGCCCAGCAGGCCTGTTGATGGGAGAGTTTATGAGGGTCACATATGTAGGATAGGCTTTTGTGGTCAGTGATTATGGTGACAGGGTGTGGAGTGCCCTGTAGATAGTGTTTCCATTCTCCAAGGGCAAGGATGACCGCAAGGAGTTCTCAGTTATAGATGTCATAGTTTCATTCCACTGGTGCAAAGATTTTTGAGAAATAGGTGGCCGGTTAGAGGTCACCATTGATGTCAGCTTGCATGAGCACCATGCCAGCAGTGATGAGAGAGGCATCTGTCATGACTGAAAAGGGGCAGGTGGTGTCAGGGAGGTTGAGGACAGGTGTGGAGCAAAATGTGGTTTTTAAGTTATTGAAGGCGCATTGTTGTAATGGGGACCAGACCCATGGTTGATCTTTTTGAGTGAGGAAGGTGAGGGGGGCAATGATTTTTGAGTAGTTAACAATGAATTTGTGGTAGAAGTTTGTGAAGCTGAGAAAGGAGCGGATACCAGCAACTGAGGAGGGGAGTTTCCAATCATGGATGGCAAGTAGTTTGGAAGGGTCCATGCAAACGTGGCTGTTACTGATAATGAGTTCCAGATATTCCATGGTGGAAGAGTCAAAGATATATTTAGACATTTTCAAGGAAAGGCCATGTTCTTGGAGATGTTAGAGGACTCAGCGAGTTCGGTTATGGTGAGTGGTCAGGTTGCCATTTGTGTGGAGTCCAAGGTCATCCATGTAGATCTTCAGCCATTGTTTGACAACCATGTTAGTGAAGATGTGGTTCATGAAGGCTTGGAAGGTGGAGGGAGCATTACAAAATCTGAAGAACATGATGGTGGATTCGAAAAGTCCTAATTCTGTGATGAAGGCTGCCTTCCACTGGTCTTCAGTTTTGATGCATATATTATTGTATCCCCAGCGAATGTCAAACTTGGTGAACCAGTTGGCATCTCTCATTTTGTCAATTAGATCAGGGATGAGGGGTAATGAGTGAGCATTATGGATAGTGTAACTGTTAAGGTAGCAGTAATCCTGACAGAGTCAGAGGAATTCATCTTTCTTGGGTACAAAGAAAAAAGGAGAGGCTTGAGGGGATTTTGAGGGGACGATTTGGCCTGTTTTAAGATGTTTATTGATAAAGGCTTTGCAGGCTTCTTTCTTTGTGGGATTAAGGGAATATACTTTGGTGATTTTTGGGATGAACGAGTCCTTGAGTTCAATGGTGTAATCATAGGATCAATGTGGAGGTAAGATGTTGTGGGTAGCTTCAGCAAAGACATCAGTGAAGTCTTTACAGAAATTTGGGATGGGAATGTCCTTGGGTTTTTGGAGTTGGGCAATTTCAGTAGAAATGGTGGTTTTATTGATCTCTTATCTGTTGTCCTTCAGGGGAGGATACTCACAAAGAGACCTCTCAACCCTTTGGGGAGAACAGGTGGGGATAGAGATGGTGCAGGTAGTCCAGTTGATAGCTGAGTTCCACTGAGTTAGCCAAGGGAGGCCTAGGATGATCTGGGGAATTTTCTGTGGAAGAATGAAGAAGGTTTCTTGTTGGGAAAAGATTCCACAAGTAATGAGCATGGTGGTGGTCCATCTGATTGTTCCTGAGTGGTTGGTAGTTCCATCTACATTGTAAGTGATGATGGGTAATGGAAGATGATGGAGTTTGAAGGGTCCTTTTCATAGGAGATGAGGGTCAATGAAATTTCCAGTTGCTCCAGAATCAATGAGGGCAGTGGTTTCAATGGTTCCCAGTAATGAGACGTCAAGATGGAGGGTTTGTTTTCCATTAGACACTACAAGTACATGGTCGGTAGTTAAGAAAGAGGACATCAACATGACTTCCTTCTTTAAAAATCCTTTGCCTTTTGAACATTAGTGAAAGAGATGGAATTTACTTTGGTGGTGACAGGTGTGTCTTCTTCATAACACATTTTTAGCACCAAGAGAATCTCCTTCTCATCCTTTCCAGAGGTGCGAAGGGAGTTGACATATTGTTTGAGGGAGGAGAGCTGTGGAGTGATGGCAGAAGCAGGGGCAACTGGGACCATGGTGGTGGTTCTCATGTTCTGAGGGTGTGAAGGTGGGAGGCAATTGAGGGTGGTTTTTCAACAGTTTTGAGCATTATGTCCAACCATCCAGCATCGGAAGCATCACCCTTCTTTGATACACTTAGCTTGTTCCATTGGGATTAGCTTAGTAAGATTGACTGCATCAATGTCCATGGTATTGGGGTCATGTGGGGTTTTGAGAGATGAGAGAGAGGGGAGGGGATTCCCAGATCAAAGGGCGAGGATTCTCATCTTCTGGGCATGGAAGGCCTTTGCCTTTGTTACCCATTCTTTGATGGTGGTGGGAACGGTTCCCATAGAGAGAATCATGGTGGTGATTTGTTGGTCCAGTCCTAGGGCAAAGTGGTCGATTAAAGTGGTTTCATCAGTGATGTCAGATTTCCTGGTGAGATTCTAGAAATCTGTGATGTATTGTTGGAATCCATCCCCAGTCCTAGTGCTTTTCTGGCAAAGTTTGGTGAGTTCGAGGCAAGCAGTGGCTTTGACATCATAGGAAAAGAAGGTAGTCTCAAAGTTGGTGACAAACTTGGGGAAGGTTTTTTCCATAGTGATGGAAGCATCTGCCATTTTGTCATACCAAGCTTCAATGAAGGCAGCTCCTCTTCCTTCAGGCATCTTGTTCAAGGTGGTCATAATTTGGAAGGCATCATCGGGGTAGAGGATTTTGTTTAGCTCAAAGTAGGCTTTCATGGCCTTAATCCATCTGGAGGAATTGGAAGATTTTCCTGAGAAGTCGGCGGGGAGTGCCGCTTTTAGTTTGGACTTGGTGGAGGACATGGCTGGGGTAAGATTTAAGGGATTTACTGGTGGGCTGGGTTGACGAGGGGATGGGCTGGATTGATGAGGGTGTTACAATCCATGGTGGATCACCCTTTTCTTTTCTTTCCTCTTTACTTAGCTAAGTCCTCATCCATCTCTCGTCTTATCTCAGACTCAGGAACTCCATTTATCCCTCGAGTTCCGCTTCCCCAGTTCCTCTCCTTCCGCCTTATCTCGGAACCGTTGTATGATTAGAACTGACTCGTTGTGACTCATCCCTACCCATAGATGACTCACTCCTTATCTCGGGCTCACTAGAACCCATTACCTAAGCAGCTTGGCATATGTACTTATGCTGCGATTCCCGCCTTGTACTTTCCTTAGCTTAGTCTACTCAATTCTACAAGCTCTAAGCCCACTCCTCGCTTCTCTCGTCATGGTCTGTTATCCACACACTGAGACTATGGGACATCCCTAGGTCTCCACCTTGTACCTCTGTCCCGGGCTTAAGGAAACCCCTTGAAGTCCACTTGCAAGCCATTTGGCGTTGCTTCCGTTCAAGGCATCCTCTTGAATGCGTGTCTCTGAAGACTTCTGTCGGAACACCTTATATCCCTCTCTTCGTCTTCATATTCACCTTGAGCTTACTTTGAGTCTCTGCTGGTATCCCATAGCCCAGCGTAACAAAAGACTAAGCTCCCTCTCTATAGATGACTATTAGGTCGCTCTACCCTACCCACTCCCACCTTCAGTCTGCATGGGGTTACTCCCTGGACAACCACGCACCCCCTTTCTGTGATCAGCCTGCACGGGGTGATTCCCTGGGCACTGCGCCACCATTAGCTCCCACTGGTTCCTACTCCGAGGTATGCCCAAACAAGGCCAGTCCTCCCCAGAGCCCTCATCCCCCTCGTCCCTTGAACACTCGGACCCTGACATCAACCCCACCTCTCTCCAAGAGGAAGAAGAGATCATCCACCTTGCCAAAGGACTCTTCCAACAACTTAGTATTCCGCGAGTTCCTTCCCCTGAGACTCCCACTCCCACTGCCACACAACCAAGCGTGTCTATTCCTACCAGACCTCCTAAACTGCCTACCCTCACAGGCTTCCCTCTTGCTCGCATGCACCCCACCTTCGCACCCTTACCCTCACCCCCGGCAACTATGTCTTCAAAGGAACTACGTCTTGGAGCCCCAGAACCCTTCGATGGGTTCTATGATAAATCCGAACAGTGGTTCAATACTATTCAGTTCTACCTCCTTGTCAACGCTGATGTCTATGACACCGACGCAAAGAAAATTGTGTTCGCTCTTTCGCATATGACAAAAGGATCCGCCACCATCTGGGCAGCCACCTTCTGGCAAAAATGTTGCTCGGCCGGAACCATCAACCTAGGAACTGTAGCCACCTTCACCACCGAATTCCAAGCTGCCTTCAAGCACCAAGACTCCATTGGAAATGCCATCGCCTGGCTTTCCACCACACGCATGCAAAAGAAAAAGGAAGGATTCTCCCTGACCCTCCTTAACTACATCGCCACCTTCCGCAGCAAAGTCACGGTCACTCAGATCATGGACGATAATGTCCTCACCGCCTACTTCACTGCTGGCCTACCATCGTCCATCATGTACAAGATCTACATGATGAAAACTCCCCCAACCACCATCTCCGACTGGTATTCTAAAGCCATGCACTTTGACAACATGTGGAACTGCACCCACGAAGTTGCCTCCAGGTCTGGAGCATCTTGCGTAAAGGACTTCACCTTCACTCCAAAGGCCTGAGTCGACCCCAATGCCATGGAAGTCGACGTTGTCCGAACCATCACCAAAATGACCCCCAAAGAAAAACAGCAATGTATTAAAAACAACCTCTGTTTCTGATGCTGCCAAAATGGCCACTTCTCCTGGAACTGTCCGGCCTTTTCCCCACAGACTCCGAAGGCTCCTCGCCCACCTGCCAAGAAGGTGGCAGAGATAACCGACGATGAAGAACTCCCTCATCTACAAGAGATCGAGGATGACGAAGAAGATGAGGAGTTGGTGAAAGCTGTATTCCTCCAGGATTTTTAGAAAGGAAGCCTACCTCGACATTAGCCCCTTCCTACATCACCTCTGTACTTGTAAAAGCTGTGACAAAATCTATGGTCATTCCGGTCCAAGTCATATGCCCCTCGTACACAATGAAAACTGTCGACACCAGAGCGCTCGTTGACAGCAGTGCCAGTATTTCTTGCATCGACTATGACTTCGTTGCAAAACATAAACTTCCCCTGACAAAACTCTCTACCCCCATCCTCGCCAAAAACACGGACGGAATGACCAACCACAAAGGAAAGATCACCCATTCATGCTCTCTGTTCCTCAACATCGAAGGACTAGCTCAGAAAGTCCTCTTCCACATCATGTGCCTAGGACAAGACAACCTCATCCTGGGACTCCCTTGGCTCTGTAACGCCAACCCCAGCATCGACTGGACCACCCGCACCTTAACCCTGGATGAATCCATTGACCAATCCGCCCTCCTCCATCACGAACATAAGAAAGACCTCGAATGACACAACAAGGTCTATACCTTCCCTATACATGAACCTGACTCCATCCCAGTCCGCACCATCTCCCATGACCACCTCCATAACTACCTCGACCAAGAAGTGGAAAAGAGATACCTCAACATCGCCATCTGCAACCGATCCATTTTCTGGATCATCCGCTGCGGGTCCAGATTTCTCTGAACCTCCCAAATAGCCAAGATTACTAAAGCCACTGAGCTTGCCAAGGAAGAAGCCCTCGCCACCCCGAAGGTCTCCCTACCCTCAGAGTACGAAGAGTTCAAAACAGTCTTCTCTCAAGAAGCAGCCGATCACCTCCCCCCATCCAGACCCTACGACCACAAAATCCTCCTAAAGCCCGACTTCACCCCTAATATTGGGAAGATATACCCACTCTCCCCAGACGAAAGAACTGCTGCTGACAAGTTTATCGACGAAAACCTTGCCGTGGGAAAGATCTCTCCTTTGAAATCCCCCCAAGCATCCCCTTTCTTCTTCGTCCATAAAAAAGATGGAGGACTCCACCCCTGCCAAGATTATCGTAAACTCAACGAAGCCACCATTCGCGATGCCTACCCATTGCCCCTCATCTCCAAACTCATCAATAAACTGAAAGACACTCGAAAATTCACCAAGTTTGATGTCTGATGGGGGTACAACAACATCCAGATCTCCCCCGAAGATCAATGGAAAGCCGCTTTTGTAACTCACCACAGTCTCTTTGAACCCAATGTAATGTACTTTGGTCTCACCAACTCCCCTGCTACCTTTCAAAGGTTCATGAATGACTCCTTCAGAGATTTAATCACTGAAGGATGGCTCATCATTTATATGGACGATCTTCTCATCTTTTCCCCCAATGAGACTACTCACACCGACAGGACACGCCGCATCCTCCAATGCATAAAGAAACTCAACCTTCACCTCAAACTCAAGAAGTGCAAATTTGCTGCTGACGAAGTAGAATACCTAGGCCTCATCGTCAAACTGGGTCACATTGCCATGGACCCCGTCAAACTAGAGGGTATTTCCAAGTGGCCCACACCCTCTACCCTAAAACAAGTCCGATCTTTCCTCGGATTCACCAACTTCTACAGATGGTTCATCCAAAACTACTCCACCATCGCCCGACCTCTGATCGACCTCACCAAGAAAAACCAACCATGGTTATGGTCACCCGCCTGTCAGACCACCTTCGACGCCCTCAAGGACTCATTCCAGTCCCAACCTGTTCTTCAACTCCCTGACACTGGCATCCAGTTCGCCATCGCCACCGACGCCTCCAAGTTCGCCTCAGGCGCCATCCTACAGCAACTTGACCCCAACGGAGAATGAAAACCCTGCTCCTATATCTCCCAATCATTTAACCCCACAGAACGAAACTATGACATCCATGACTGTGAACTCCTTGCCGTCATGCGTGCCCTCTCCACCTGGCACCACTACCTTCGTGGTGCCCCCTTCCCCGTCAAAGTCTTCACCGACCACAGAAACCTGACTTACTTCCGCAAACCCCAAGACCTCAACCGGTGTCAGGCACGTTGGCTCCTCGACCTTGCCGACTACGACCTCCAATTCTCCTACACCCTGGCCACTAAACTCGCCACCTCTGACGCTCTCTCTCAGCACCCCAACCATGACTCTGGCACGACCGACAACTCTGCCATCACCCTCCTTCCTGAAACAACCTTCGTTGCATCCGTCGATACCCTTCTCACTAAACAAATATCCGATGAATGCACCGTCGACCCCACGGCTCTCCAAGCCATCCAATCCCTCTCAGCACCACTCCCTACCTCTTTCCGTGCCTGATTCTCCCCCTGGCAATCCGTCAATGGTGCCCTTACCTTCCATGGCCGCCTCTACATCCCTTCTGACTCCCGCCAGGCAGTCCTGGCCAAACACCACAACCACCCCACTGCCAGCCACCCCGGTTACTTAAAAACTTGCCAACTTGTCACCACTGAATGCTGGTGGCCTGGTCTCGCCGCCCACATCCACAACTATGTTGCCGGCTGCACCATCTGTCAGCAAAACAAAGTAAATACCCACCCAACCACACCTCCACTCACCCCCATTCGCTCCTCCTACACATGCCCCTTCCAACAGATCTCCTGCGATCTGATCATGGACCTACCCATCTCCGACGGCTTTGATAGTCTCCTGGTCATGGTCAATCATGGCCTTACAAAGGGGGTAATTCTTTGCCCTATGAAGAAAACCGTCACTGCTGACGGAATCGCCACCCTATTCACTCACAAGGTATACTCCCACTACGGACTCCTGGATAAGATCATCTCCGACCACAGACCCCAATTCGCCTCTGCCTTTTCCAAAGAACTCGGCAGAATCCTCAACTACAAACTTGCCCTCTCCACCGCATTCCACCCACAGACCGACAGAGAAACTGAAAGAGTCAACCAAGAAGTAGAAACCTACCTCCATATCTTCTGCAGAGACAACCCCATCTTGTGGGCTAGTAAAATCCCCCTAGCCGAGTTCACCCATAACCATCGCCCCCACTCAGTTACCAACAAATCCCCATTCTTCCTCCTCATGAGATATGAACCTAACTCCCTACCCACTCTAGTCCCGTCCACCAACGTTCCAGCCATTGAAACTCGACTTAAGGAACTATCCTCCACCCGAAATAAAGCCCTTGCATCACATGAACTGGCTCGCCAAGTAATGGCCAGCCAAAACAAATGACCTTTTACCCCTTTCGCCAAAGAAGATAAGGTATGGCTCGAAGCCCGAAACCTCTGCCGGGAACTCGCCAATCCAAAATTTGCTCCTAAAAGAGAAGGACCCTTTGTTATCACTGACGTTTTATCCCCTATCTCCTATTGTCTAGCCCTCCCTAAGATGTGGAAACTCCACCCCACGTTCCACGCTTCCCTCTTATCACCTTATCAGCAGAACGCCGTTTACAGCCCTCATTTCAAAAAGAACCCTCCGGAACTCATCGGCGGACAGGTGGAGTACGAAATAGAAAAGATCATACGACATCGTGGTGCTTCAGATAAGCGCCACTATCTGGTCCGGTGGAAAGGATATTCCACTGATGATGACTCCTGGCTCTCTGAAAAAGACCTTCGAAACGCACGGACCACCCTCCTCTCCTACAAGAAGGCACACCCTCGCACCTTCCCCTCCTAGTTCCTCTCCCCATCTTCTCTCCCCCTTAGTATACCTAAAAGAAAACAAAAACCATCAAACAAGCATGTCTTCTATTACCACAGTATTGTCCCTTCACTCCTCTCCCCCTCTCTCATCTCCCCTTGCCAATGAACGAAACATTGTCCTCACCAACGACCTACCTATAGATTTTCCTATGATAGCTTCTCATGCATCCACCGTATATGACCCTCTGACGTCGTCCTCCCATGCTGCCTCCCCCAGTTGGGGAGCCCCCACTGCTGGTCCCCCACACTGGGGAGACCGCTCACCCGAGCTTCCTCCTGTCTCGCTCGCCACCATTATCCCGACACCCAACTTGAGCGTCAATGTCCCCATCAATGCGCATCGCCTGTGTGAAGATTATCCCTCCCGCGATGACCTCCAGGAACTCATGTCGGCATTGACCGACTCCCATCTCCTCGTACCCCTATAGTCCTTTGTAGAGGACGCATCCCCTTTGGAGCTCGTCTCCAAACTCTACTTACAGATTGCCCGCCTCGGGCTCATCCCCCTGAATCCCTCGGACGCACAACGCACTTGCCTCCACACCATCCTTTCCTCTATCTACCAGGACGCACATGCCATCACCCTACTCCTAGCTTACCAACTCGGAGCCCTCAAATTCTTTCAGGACCTTGACAGATACCTGAAAGAACATACTGAACAACAGGCTCGCTGAGCCAACTCTACCCCATCCGCGTCTGCTTCCCCTCTCGACCCGGCCGAAATAGACTTCTTAGCCCGAGCCGAAGCCTTCTGGACTGGCAATGATGGTATGACTCCCCTTCCTGAGTCCCATCCTAGATACCACCAGGCATGTTTCCATTGCCACTGCCTCGGCCACTTTCGAGCTGACTGCCAAGTCTACCTGTGCCTGCTTTGTCTCCAGTTCGCCCCAGGTCATCCACAGCAATGCTGCCCCCTCCGCCGACCTCTCCCCCAACCTCAGTTCTCCTCGTCCTCTGGATCCTCCCAGGGGAACCGGTCACCAGAACAATCCCGCAACCATAGGACTCGCCCATCTCCTCCTCTGCATCCCACTCCACCACCGCATCATCACAACCACCGACCCCGTTGTCACCACTCCTCCATTGAAACCCACAACTATGGAGATGACAATGTCGATGACGTCTTCGATGATGTTGCTTACACTAACATGACGGGCTCCCCGGGTGCAGGATATATCGACCTTTAAGAAGGTTTGCCAGAGTCTTACCCCTAGCATGGGGGTAATGTTATGATCCATGATGGATCGCCCTTTTCTTTTCTTTCCTCTTTCCTTAGCTAAGTCCTTGTCCGTCTCTCATCTTATCTCAGACTCAGGAACTCTGTTTATGCCTCAAGTTCCTCTTTCCCAGTTCCTCCCCTTCCACCTTATCTCAGAACCGTTGTATTATTAGAACTGACTCGTCGTGACTCATCCCTACCCATAGATGACTCACTACTTATCTCGGGCTCACTAGAACCCATTATCTAAGCAGCTTGGCATATGTACCTATACTGCGATTCCCACCTTGTACTTTCCTTAGCTTAGTCTACTCAATTCTACGAGCTCTAAGCCCACTCCTCACTCCTCTCGTCATGGTCTGTTATCCACACACTGAGACTATGGGACATCCCTAGGTCTCCACCTTGTACCTCTGTCCTGGGCTTAAGGAAACCCCTTGAAGTCCACTTGCAAGCTGTTTGGCATTGCTTCCATTCAAGGCGTCCCCTTGAACGCGTGTCTTCGAAGACTTCTGTCGGAACACCTTGCATCCCTCTCTTCATCTTCATATTCACCTTGAGCTCACTTTGAGTCCCCGCTGGTATCCCATAGCCCAGCATAACAGAGGAGGTGGCTGGATAGAGGTTCTGGGTTGAGGGGAGAACGAAGGATCAAGGAGTGGAACTCTACTACTACTGGAGCTGGCAACATGTCTTGATGGGAGTTGATACTTGGTTAGGTCAGGAAGATTGGAATCACTTTCCTTGGGTGCTCAGTACTTGGATGTCATGGTGGTTGGGTTGTGGGTCCTTCACCTAGAGAGGTGGAACCAGAAGATATTCTTGGTCTTTTGTTATGCAAAGCATATGGACTAGATCTTGAAGTGATCTTGACTTTGCTAGGTGGTACTCATGAAGAGACCGACATCTATCAAAGACAAGCTAAGAATAATCTAGGACCAGAGGTACAAGGGATGATCTTAGAATTGCTAAGATCACACTAAGGGATGATACTTGATAATATGCTATATTGTGCAGACCAAGAATGTGGAATACAGGATAAGAGATGACTATTTATAGAGAGGCCTACACTGCACAGACCCAGGAAGCTTGTGGAATACTAGGGAACAATTAGGTATGAGAGAACCTAATTAGGAGAGACAGTGTTTGTTGAGACAATGAGTTGGTAATCAGAATCTGATATATGTAACTGATGGGTGAAGATAGAAGAGGGTCCTCCTATGAAGAGGTAGGCAAGATGTGCTTGAAAGCAACAGGTTCTTCTGTAAGAAAAGAAAGGAAAGAAATATACTACTAGGAGGATGCAATGAAATGGGAAGAAAATCATAACAGCTGATAATATGATTTGGTAAATAAACATAGCAAGTTTGGTCTCAGGCCCGCAATATTGTTCTCCACTAACCATGGCCTCCATTCCTCATGAATTCCCTCCTCACAATTGCTCACTGTTTTTCTCTGACTTGATTAACTTTCATATGGATAGAAACCCTTCATTTCCAATCTTCATTTATACAAATGAGAGTGTTTCTGACACACTGACTGAAATCTTGTTTCTCAAATGCAGTTGAGCTGCTCACAGGGTAGCTCACGCTCTTCACCCTTCTTGCCAGAGTCCAGATGGGGAGGTTGTGATGATTATCATGAATACAGACACAATATTGCACCATGCCATTCCCACAGGCTTTTCCATCACTGGGTGAGTTGTATGTTCATATCTACCCTTTTTTTTGGTTGGATTCTCAAAATCCTGCTGTAGTGATTCCTGGTTTCATCTCACAATTCTGCTGTGGCTGTTGTAAATCTGATGAAGACCAATTGCTCATGTGTCATAATGCTTGAGCATGTTCATCAAGGACTTATTAATGGCAATGAGAGTTTTGGGAGGGCCAACAATGTAATCATTCTTGCATCTGGAGAGAAGATGGTTCCTGCTCCAATAGAGAATATAATCAGGTCTTCCCCACTGGTGGAGGGTGCCATCATGTTTGGACGGGAGTGAAACCAAGTTGGTGTGCTTATTGAGTCCTGCCTGGGGCATGCTATTGACATCAACAACGAGAAAGTTGTGGCCGAGTTTCAAAATCAGATCTGGTAGGTACTTCATGTGCGACTGGGCAAGCTCGTTGACTGAGGTGAACACAGGCCTGTGATCAAAGCAGTCAACAAGCAGTCACCAGCATTCAATTGTTTGTTCAAGGAGATGATTTTGATTACAGGCAAAGCCAAGCCTATGTTATGCTTTGCCAAGGATACCATTCAATGCAAAGCAACTCTGAATGCTTATGAAGCAGAGATCAATGTATTGTGAGTCATTAATGGTATATGTGCCAACATGGATCTAAGCTGCTGAAGGTATGATACCATCAAAGCAAGTTCGGTGGCTCCAAATGGTTTGGCTACACCATTAGTGTTACGTGAAGCATACCAATGGAGGCCTCGAGGGATCTCGTTCAGACTGAGGTGATACTTACAAAGAGACCGACTTCTCAGAGGGAATGCTAAGGACGAAGGGACTTAGGAATGATAGAGACTAGGAGTGACACAAGTTGTATGCTTGTATTGCATAGATCAAGTATGTAGTATAGAAGGTGGCGACTAGAGTTTTATAGCCTTAGACCAAATGCACGGACCATGGAAGGTAAAGGAAGAAGAGAGAAGAATAATGAGTAATCGATATAGAAGATTATGGAAGGTTGGGAAACTAGCTGACATAAGAGAGTCAGCGTGGAGGGGTTAGTCCAAAGAGATAGACATAGTGTAGCTATGGTTCACTACTGAAAGTTGAGCGATAGTAATAGAGGAGGAACTACAAACAATGAGATAAGTGTTGGTGAGATGCTGAGAGTCCTGACGTCGCCAATTGCACCAAAGAGAAAAGGACATGACTAGGAGAATACAATGTGATAGGAGAAAAACAGTAACATTACCCCTCTCGTACAATCGAGCTCCAGGCTCGATAACCAACCTTTGTTGTCCCCATGGATCAGGAAGAGGATGAGGAGAAGGGACCATAGATCGCCAGCTGCTGTGAGGGGGAAAGACGCTCAAACGTACAGTCACTAATAATGTGCCCAGGTTGAGAGCAAGTTCCACAGACCCTAGAGGGGCAGTATCAATTGCTATGTCCCCAATGATTACAGAAGCCACAGTGGACAGTAAGACATTCACAGGCGAGATGACCTGGTTGGAGGGTGCAACAGTTGGGGCAGTGATAGGTGGGGCAGCCCTGTTGGTAGTGACCCAGGCCAGAACAGTGAAAGCACTGGGTGGTGTCAGAGGCGAGGGGTAGGCAAATAAGGTTGTGGCACAGGAGGATGTGGGTAGGGGAAGATAGGACATTGCCCGTGGGTGTGGTGATGACAGTAGGGATGAACGGAGAAGCATGGGTGGGTGAAGAGGGATGGACAGATCCATCAGAGTTAGACTCGGATTTGGATTCATCTTCATCCAAGGCAACAGCAGTGGGGGTATCAGCCAGGGGTGGGGAGGAGATGCGATCTGAGAGCGAGAATGAACAAGGAGGTGGTACTGGTAGGGAGGTGGAATGAGGACGGCTAAGTAAAAAGTTATCTATGGATTGGACATAATGGTCACGCTGGTCTTGGGGCATAGACATATAGATTCTATGAAAAACAGGATAAATGGTGAGAGGGGGAAGTGTTTCAACATAAGTATGAAAATCGTGATGGAAGAAGGCAAGTAGGACATTATGAGTGATACTGGTCAGGGAAAAGTACGCTGCTTGGTCTGGGGAGGGAGTGGCCCAAATCATTCTTGCAAGACAAGAGGTTCCATGGAATGTCCGGATGAGATCCTGGGTAGTGTAATCATTGTTAAACATGGGATCTTGTTCGATGAGAAGGATAAGGGCAGGGGTATTAAGGATGTCAGCATAGAGCTCCAAGATGGCATATTTAGGGAGGTAGGTGGGGTATACATTAATGGTTCAAAGGGGAGAGATTTGTCTGGTGATGGAAGAAGAGATGATGGCAGAAGTCAAGAAGGACATGATTTCGGTGGGAAGAGTGGATGCTGTGTTGGTAAGAGATACTCACGAAGAGACCGTCGATTACCAGCATAGAATCAAAGGTGGTGGAGTTGCTTATAAGCAAAGAGGAGACGAGCAGAGTGATGGAGATTGATCTTGGGTTTCCAGGTGTTTTCGGAGGACAGATATCCTTTCCATACCATGAGGTATTTTTGCTGATGGAGGGGGCCTTTGTGCACTAAGATAGCAGAGACTTCGTATTCCTCTTCCTGATTGATAAGGTCAGGTGGCAGGGTGGAGAAGCTCAGGCCAAAGGTGGCAAAGGTGTGATAAGGAGATAAGAGGGAGGCATGGAAGGTGTCGTGTATTTTCCAGGAATGAGGGAGTCGGAGTTGGTAAGATAAGGGTGATAAGACTCAGATTATTTCAAAAGGTCCCAGTCTTTTGGGGGAGAGTTTCCTAGAGGGGTAATGAAGGTGAAGGTTCATGGTTTCCAGCCAGACTTTATCTCTGACTTTCCATGGATCGAACTTTTTCCAGGAACGTGAGATCATGAGTTTTCTAGTGATATCGTGAGCGACTAGGGCTTCCTTCCAAGAAGAGTCAAGGATAGATAGTCTTTCTTCAAGGGTAGGGATGAAGGTTTTTCTGAAGGGAGGAAAGGATCTAGGTTCATATCTGTAGAGTAAGGAGAATGGGGATTTTTTTGTGGATGAGTGGGGGGCAGAGTTGTGGTGGAATTCGGCAGCAGGAAGGAGGGAGGGGCAAGAGTTGAAATTATTGGCACAGAAGATTCTTAGATATATTTCCAATTCCTGGTTGGTTCATTCCATTTGGCCGTCAGTTTGTGGGTGATAGGCAGAGGATAGGTGAACATCATATTTAAGTAGGCATGCTAATTCAAGGGCGAAAGCAGAGGCGAATTGGGGACCTCTATCCGAGATGATGGAGTCATAGAGGCCGAATCGTTTAAAGACATTTTCGTAGAATAGGAGGGCTACTCCAGCAGCGTTGATAGTTTTAGAGCAAGGGATTAAAATTACCTCCTTACTAAGGCCATGGTTGACCATGACCATGATGGAATCATGTCCTTCCAAGGGAGGAAGGTTGGTGATGAGATCTATGGAGAGCTGACAGAATGGCAGTGTTGATTTGGAGGGAATGGGGAAGAGGGGGGGTCGGATGGGATGGGTATTGATCTTTGCTTGTTGGCAAGTGGGGCATCCATGGATAAAGTGGTGGACGAAGATGGACAGGCCTGGCCACCAAAAATCTCTTTTGAGAATTTCCTGTGTGTGAAAGGTGCCCATGTGGCCCAAGAGAGGGAAGGAGTGGATGGAGTGAAGGAGGGATGAGCAGGCCGCAGGGGGAACGTACATGCAGTTTCTGTAGAAAAGGTGTCCGTTGTCAAAGGACCAATTGGTGAACGTGGAGCGGGGGAATAAAGGGGAGCCAGAAGAAAGGGCCTTGAGGGCATCGAGGACTAAAGGATCGGTTGCAGAGGAGGATTGGATCTGGTGTGAGAGGGAGAGGTCTAGTTCCTGGATGATGACAGAATCAGGGACGATGGAGGAGTCCATATTATCGGAGGAGGTGTCGATGGAGTCGCGACGTGAAAGGGCATCTGCTGGGCCCATTTTAGAACCTGGGGAGACCTTCCAGAGGATATCAAAGTCCTGGAGGAGAAGTGCCCAGCGAGCTTGGTGGTGGGAGAGTTTATGAGGGTCACAAATATAGGAAAGATTCTTGTGGTTGGTAATGATGGTGATCGGGAGGGAAGAGCCTTGGAGATATTGTCGCCACTCGATTAAGGCAAGAATGACGACAAGTAGTTCTCAGTCGTAGATATCATAGTTTCGTTCGGCAGGAGTGAAGGTTTTT
>JBBPLO010000573.1:739-17618 GCA_038089835.1 Retiboletus flavoniger | reverse complement strand
AGAGGTGGGTCAAGAAGAGGCATTCGGCTGGATCCAGCGATTCGGCGGGATGACGATGGCAAGCAATATATGGATATGTTTGGAAGATCAGAGTCATTGTCTTCAGGTGCCTGGTACTTCAAAGGTGCAGTGGTGGCTCCTCAAGGTTCGTGGAGAGGCATTATCATGCTAGGCAATACTCACGAAGAGACTGACATCTAGCAGAGGAGGGGTCAAAGGGATAGTCACTAGAAGGGAGTCTGGTAGAGCAGACCAGAGGGCTGTGAGTGAGATCCTTGTTAATGATCAAGGTAAGGAATACAAAATAGTCGTACTATGCTTATATACCTACTGTAAGGGTACACAGACCATGAGATAAATATGGAGTGAGTCATAGCTATGATAAGTAGTCCACAAGGAATGAAGAGGGTCTATTTATAGAGGAGAGATGACACATTGATAAGCAGGCATACCACGAGGAGCATATGATGGCTGAGAGGCTGGAAGGACACAGGAATACGTGTAGTAGACACGTGGGCTAAGACAGGAGCACAGGGTAGTGCCAAGGTGGAGGATAAGGAGACATGTGGAAGGGACATGTAAGCTAGGAAGATAAGGAAGTCCGTGGGGTATGGGAATGAGGTGACAGGGGAGGACTGGGATGCGCTAAGACACCAGTCAGCTTGAGATGCGGGTTAGATGTAAGAGTCATGTGGATAGGATCACGAGGGTCATGAGGGATATGCAGTCATGTGAGGATCATGTGGAGGTTCCTAGGATGGATGCTAGAGGGGGAACAAGGGGATCTCCTGGGGTACAGGAGACATGTGGACAAGAGATGAGGATGGGTACAGGAGACATGTGGATGAGGGAGAAGGACACATGGTGAAGAAAAAGACTAGGGGTGTATGGGAGTCGTAACAGTGACTAATTGTTGAATTACTAAGTTAGCATGAGTACCTATCAAAGATGAACAGATAAACAGAGTCCTAACACAAGCTGTATTGGCAAGCTCTTCCCACTCATCTGAGTACACCTCTACTTCTTGTGCTAAAAAAGCTCCAAACTCACTTTCAAAAGTTTATTGTTGTTTCCAAAAGTATCTGAAGAACAAAATGGTCTGGGTGTCTAACCATGACATTAACACCATTCATGTCTCCATTTCAAGCAAGAATACCAACCCTGTTGGATCAGTCTCCATTTTACCTCTGTCTAAAGGGGCTGAGAGCAAGAAAAAAAATCTCTGGATGAGGAGTGGGGATAAGATGTTGACCCTCTGTCAGGAGGGCAGTGGAAAGGAGCAGATGTTCACAGTTGGTCCAAATGACCTTGTTCAGGTCTATTCTGATGCAGTGAGCATTAGTCAGGTGGCAAAGGTGATTGCTGCATAGGGTGGAATGTTCAAGCTGAGAGAGGAAACAAACATGATTTGTGGATGAATGGTCTTGTATTGTTAGATGCATTGGATCATGATATGATGTAGTAAAGCCACTGTACTTCTCAAGTTGTGTGCGATCAATTCTGGTGCATTTGTCTATAAAATACTGATTGATATCCATGACACCTTTTGTGAATTTTGATTATTACGGCAACACATCAGGTGTGGCATGTAGCAAGCGCAGATGGGATTATGGAAGTGGGCGAAAGCCTGGAGAGCTTTCTGGCCCACTGTGCTGCCGGATCCATCAGGTGAGCTGCAAGGGCTGGATGGGCATCAAACAGGCCAATGAGTGAGAGGACTGAGCGAGCACAGTAGTAGTATGCTAATCCAGCTAATCCTCAGAATCTGCTTGACAGTGGGCTTTGCCTTGCAAACCATTGTTGTTTCAAGCTTTCCAACAATTGGCATGCCCTCAAGGTGGTCTCACCTTTCTCTCTGTCTATCAGACTGCACAGGGAGACACGAATCTGCCAGAAGAGTCTGTATCTCGCTGCTGGGATGCTTCTTCAAGCTGATTATGGTGGCATCATCACAACAATGTATTCAATAATGGACTGTGATGCACCAAAAGTGATGCAAAAGGTGTACAAGCATCTCTATTGGGGCAGCAAGGTTCCTGATGGCACGGGCCCTAGTTCATTGTCTGGGATAGTTCACAATGAACGATATGGTACATTCCATTCCAGCGATGCATCAGTAAATCATCAAGTACCTTTTTTAGCTTTTACATGCTTTTTGGTTACAGAAGTGTCACTAAAAGTATCAAAAGCTTAAAAGTGACAAAAGCCTTGTAGAAAACAATGTCCCACATTAAAAGTAGCAGAATCATCAAAAGCATTAAAAGCACTAATGGAGTACTATGTGGTCCTATGACAACCCAGACAATCAAACTGATCTACCTCCCCCTGGAAACTCGTCCACATCATCTTGAGCATAGCCATCAACATCTGCCACCATGTCCAAACCCTCTGAAGCTCTCATGCTCCACAAGATGACCTGCTGTAGAGAGTGGTGCATCTCTATGGTCATATCACCCAATTATCCATCATTACAGTGCATGCATACTCCTTCCTACACTTACTGACCTTCTGTCCATCACTCCACCCAAGTCTGGTGGTAAGACTGGTACTCCAGTACCATTGGTCTCACCCAGACTACTCTGGTCTGTCTTCTTTTACTTTGCATTCATTCCACCTTACTACTTCTTCCATACGACTCATTCTTACCTGCTTACCCTACTTTACTTCTGCCCTTCATCAACTACAGTAACTTTCATTTTTACTTTTACTTACAACCAACTATCGCTGGGCCATTCAGCTTTATCGGTCCTGTACCTTAGAGTTTCACAGCGGCCCAAAAGGGTCATCTTTGTTTCATCAAACTTTCTTCCATTATTCAAATGCTAATCTTTGACTTTGCTTAAGTACTGCTTAAGCCATAGTTACGGACATGGGTATGCTCAGTCCATAAAATCTTTGTATTGCATATTGCAACACAGCTACCTTTTGCTCACAATGTCCAAATCACACTAAATGCTTTCGTCATCATCTCCACCAACGTCCAACGTCCAACACTCAATGTCTACATCTCTTTTCTGTCCTCACTGACATCGTTCTCATTGACCGGTCTACCAGTCATACCACCACCTATATGTCCTCCGCCCAGTCTTCACTGGACTTCTAGGTAGAGTCCTCCAGACTTTGTTTCTGACCTTCCTCTTCTCTGGAATCCCTTTTGGGGCGAACATATTTGCTCCCCTCACCCTTCCTTTGGCCAGGACTTGTAGACTATGCTTCTCAAGTCCCTCCAGCCTTAGCAGGATCATTACACCACATGATCAAACTGACCTACCACTCCCCCTGGAAACTCATCCACGTCATCTCAGGGGTAGCCATCCACATTTGCCATCACATCCAAACACCCTGAAGCCCTCATGTTCCACAAGACGGCCCACATGATCAAACCAACCTACCACCCCCCTGAAAACTTGTCTGTGCCATCATCTCAGGGGTAGCCATCCACATTTGCCACCACTTCCAAACTCTCTGAAGCCCTCACACTCCACAAGACAACCTGCATGATCAAACTGACCTACCACCCCCCCTGGAAACTCTTCTGCGTCAACTTGATCTTCATAGCTTATAGCAGTAGGTTCCATGGCAACATGGTGTAAAACACAAAAGTACTCTGGGAGTACTTCCAAAGGGTGTGGGGTGCAATGGATTCATCCCCAAAGAGGGTTCAAGGCAGAGGTGAAGTGCCAGAAGTGATAGAATGGGTGAAAATGAAGTCCGGAGGAAGTCTGGAGTGAGCGCAGGAAAGTCCGGAGTCATGTTGTTGGGGCAGTAGGCATTCGGGGTGTCGTAGAGTGATAGGAGTAGATGGAGGTGAAGTTGTTTGTGCATGCGTGGGTGATTCGAGTGCGTAGGGACGTGCGTGTGATGATATGAAGGTGAAAAGATGATCTCGAAAGATGTATTTCAAAGAAATACTACAAAGCTTTATAGTCCGGGCATTTCCCAGGACTGTCAGGGACAAATAGGTGATGAACTGTAACTATAAAATGAAGCGAAAGGGTGATGAAACAGTTACAATGTAGTATGAAAGTGTCTGAAGTAAATATGAAACAACTGGGGAAGTGTAGACCGGGAGACCATCTGGAGTTCATCCGGAGTTCCGGACCGGCGTGGGAAAGTGGCCTGGACTAGGTTGGACAGTCCGGAGATGGTCCTACTGTCAAAGTGGAGTGACCGGGAGCCATTGAAAACTCGTAGGAATGGGGTATACTGCCATAGAGAGCTTTGGCTCTCTACAATGGCATCGGTGGGCTAGAACACCATTGTAAAGATCCTGCTAAGGCTGGAGGGACTTGAGAAGTGTAGCCTACAAGTCCTGGCCAAAGGAAGGGTAAGGGGAGTGAATAGGTTCACCCCAAAAGGGATTCCAGAGAAGAGGAAGGTCAGAAATGAAGTCTGGAGGACTCTACCAAGAAGTCCAGTGAAGACTGGACGGAGAATGTATGGGTGACGGTATGACCAGTAGACTGGTCGACAAAAGCATTGTCGGCGATGGAGGAAAAGAGATGTAGACATTGGGCATTGGACGTTGGACATTGGTGGAGACGATGACAATAGCATTTAGTGTAGTTTGGATATTGTGAGCAAAAGGTAGCTGTGTTGCAATATGCAATACAAAGATTTTATGGACTGGGCATGCCCATGTCTGCAACTACGGCCTAAGCGGTACTTAAGCAAAGTCAAAGATTAGCATTTGAATGATAGGAGAAAGTTTGATGAAACAAAGACAACCCTTTCGGGCTGCCATGAAACTCTAAGGTACAGGACTGATAAAGCTGAACAGCCCAGTGATAGTCGGTCATAAGTAAGAGTAAAAACAAAAGTTACTGTAGTTGATGAAGGGCAGAAGTAAAGTAGGGTAAGTAGGTAAGAATGAGTCATATGGAAGAAGTAGTAAGGTGGAATGAATGCAAAGTAAAAGGAGATGGACTGGAGTAGTCCAGGTGAGACCAACAGTACCGGAGTACTGGTCTTACCACCAGACTTGGGTGGAGTGATGGACAGAAGGTCAGTAAACATAGAAAGGAGTATGCATGTGCTGTAATGATGGATAATTGGGCGATATGACTGTAGAGACACACCACTCTCTACATTCACTGGGGACTTTGAATACTGACTGTCCCCAGTCAGTTGCAGCATTGTGCTGACTAAGCACAGTGCAGAGTTTGGACAGTGGCGATCCAGTTGCGTCACATCTGCTGTGTCTCTCTTCATATTCCACTCCATCCTACCTCCATCCACCCCATACAATATGCAATCCCAATTCACCAGTCGAGTCGATGGCCTATATGCCATGACAGCAAAGGGTGCTGAACATCACTGAGATGTCAACTGTTGATACAAGATGGCCACTGAACACATCACGGCCGAAGTGAAGACAATGCTGGACGACCAGGAGGAACTTTGTGAGGAGATCAGGATGTGGGTGGAGAGTTTTGGATGTGCTATGGTGAGTGCCTATGCCCTACTGAGGTGGTGTTATCCGTTGACAAGGATGCTCTTAGGATGAATGGGAGGTAGCATCCCAGGAAATGGAGGCACTACATCTCTACACGGAACTGGAGGACGACGTTGTGGCCCTGCTCACGGATGCAGAGTGCCAGCAGGTAGAGTGGTCAAGGAGGAAAAACACACCTCCAGTTGAGGAAGACAATGGGCCGGTAGGCACACAGGGGACAGCATTGGAGGTAGAGGGGGTAGAGTGACAGGTGGTGCCTGGCGCTGAGAAGACAGCTGGGTCATCCAGGGCAGCGTCAAATGCGTTGTCCAGATTAAAGGTGCATGACTCATTTATCTTGGGTTATTACTAATCTAATGGCAGTATAGAGGAGCCGGTCAGGGGACACTGACAAGGAAGAGGAAGACGCAGCCCTGCAGAGGAAGAAGACTGCTCCTACCAGGTCGGCGGTTGCCCAGCTCAAACCCTCCTCCGATGCTTGCACTCAGTGCAAACAGGCAAGGGTCGCCAGTCAATGCATCAAGGGGACCGGACTGGCATGTGCTCAGTACCAGCGGTTGAAGGGAGCATGCAGCTTGGCTGCTGGGCAACACACACCTAGAAGGAAGAACGCACTGGTGGTAGTGTTGCCACTGAGCAAAGGTGAGTGGGTCATAGTTTACTGGTGTTCGGTCTGACAGCATGGTAGGTGGAAGACCAGTCAGAGCAGCAGCCAAGGCCAGTCCCAGCAAGAGGGCGGAGTCACCTATTGAAGTCCTCTCTGACAACGAGATCGAGGAGGATGATACCCCTGTCAAGCCAAAGGAGAAGGGGAAAGGAAAGGTGGCAGCAGCAAAGAAGATCATCAGGAAGACTCCAGTCCAATGGGAAAGGGATCAAATTGCCTGCTGGCTCAACATTGCCCACTCGCGCTTGTACCAAATCAGGGCAAGCATCAAGGTGTTGGACATGGAGCAGGCGAAAGTGATGGCGAAGGTAAGCAATTTGGTCGAAGAATTGGAGCAGTTGGACATGTAGGAGGGGCCCATCAGTAGTGTAGTCTGGTCGCTTGTAACCCTAGATAGTCTGTTCATTCGTATGAATAATCTGGTCTTTGAAAGAAGTGGAAGAAAATATAAGATAAAGAAGAAGCAAGAGTAAGAAAGAAACAGAGAGAGAGAGAGTATGAATTTTATGCAGACTGCTGCCCAGCTTTGCTTCATCAGTCAACTTCTAGTGTCTATCCCTACCGGAGTTTCCTCAGTCTATTGGCGGTCTTCGGTATGGGTGGTATATGGTTCAGTGGTCTATAGTGTGAAATGGGCATGGTGTCTCGGAGCACGTTCAAATGATAAGTGGTACATTGGGAGCATACATAGTGAGACACTTTACAGAAAAAATGGAATCATACTGTTTTGTTTTGTTTTTGTCTTTGTTCTTTGTTTTTCTATGGTTTTACTTTTATCGGCGTATAGTAGGAGGAATGTCTGTTAGGCATTGTTTAGCAATATTGAGCGGCAAGACATAGAGGTCACTGGACTAATCCCGGGGTAAGACAGAGGTTTTTTGTATGTTTGAGAAGGGAAATGTATGTAGATCGGTGACAGGACTAGTCCTGACCAGTGAAGTCCAGTTCTTTGTCATCCAGCTCATCAATGTCTTCTCCTGCCAGCTTGTCCAGGTTGTCATCATCTAGACCAGTTAGCTCAGTGACAGGGATTATAGAAGTGAAACGGGGGTAGTAGGGAGCAAGATGGAAGGCAGCATATCGCAGTTTGGAGACCGCACCGTCCAACTCAGCCAGGATGTATGACCCGCCAGCAGTCTGGCAAAGGACTACCATTGGACCTAGGTACCTAGGCTTCGTCTTCTGGTTGAGTTTCTTCTCGATGTGGGTGTTGTGGACTAAGACCAGACTCCCGGACTGGAAGTTGAAGTCCTTGATTTGGTTCTTGAAAGCGGCCTCAAAATGTTTGATAGACTCAAACCAAGCCTTGAGGACATGCTCACAAATAGACTCCAAGTCCTCCTGACGCTTTTGGAGCTGATGAGCTCGCCATGCAATCAGGCCAGACAGAGACAGCAGATCAGTATCTGGAGGGGGAATGAGGAACATAGCCTTGGAGAGGTCAAATGGAAAGAGCAGCTCTATGCCATGAACCATGAAATACAGAGACAAACTGGTAGACCAGAGTATAGTAACCCACTTGGCCCAAAAGACTGAGTGAGTGGCAACATGCCAGCATAACTCCCCCCCCTGGGAAGTTTTAACGATGGCCTCCCGGACATCATAATAATGCCATTCAACCAAATCATTGGCTTGGGAGTTGTAGGGGGAGATGCGAATGTGTCTAATGCCATATCGGTCAGCAAGGAAGTCTAGGGCTTGTATGAAGGTGGGGCCATTGTCAGTAACAATTTTGGATAGGGGACCCCACTGGCAAAGGAGGTCTTCGAATATGAATGATGCAAGAGCAGAGGCATTCTCAGAGCGAAGCATGCACCACTCCAGGTATGAGGTCAGTGCACACCGGGCCTGGACGATGTACTGGTAACCGCCAGACTGGAGCATGAGCATTGTGTTAAGATGAGCCTTATGTTACAATTTTATTCCCTCATCATCGCTTCCTACTATTTGTACATTTCTCTTCCTTAGTTTCTTACCGAGGACGTCGCGTCCTTTGGGCACAAGAGGTCTATCTCATCATAGGAGGCCCGTCTATGCTCTCCTTAGTATGCTTTCCTTGAACTCTCCCTCCCTCGGACGTTCCTCTCCTAACTAAGTTCTCTCATACTTAGTCGTATCCCAGTTACCTACTTGATCCACTTGGTCTGTGCGCGGGAAGTCTCTCTAGTATATATAGTCTTCCATCCCTGTACTTCCTCTCTCCATTCTTGATCTGCGCAATATTAGCATATCTTCCTGAGTCTCTCCTAGTTCTTCTGAGCTCACCCACCTTAGTGATTCTAAGGATAGCCCCCTTGCTCTAAGTCCCTACCAGACGTCGGTCTCTTCGTGAGTATCGCCTGTAGTCGACCCTCACCGCCTCGAGCCCTCTTTAGTACGCTACGCGTAACACCTTACAGAATAGGCCACCTATGACTGGTACAGTCGGGGGAATATGAAAATGGTTAGTCTGTTGGATTTGGCACTCATGGCGAGTGCAAAGAAACCATTTGATATCGTCAACCAGCATCGGCCACCAGAAGCAGAGTAAAAGCCAGGTATGGACTGTAAAGACACCTTTGTGTCCGAGGTCATCATGAGCCTCTTTAATAAGTCTGTACTGGCGGTGCTCCAGTACAACCAGCTGGTGATGACCATGTGGCTCTTGATGCCATAGGGAGCTGTGCAGGATAAAGAACTTGGTGGCAGAGTTGACAAATGTTTGGAAGTCTGTGTCGGAAAGATCAGCAGGGCATTTGTGGGTCTCAAGGAACCCGCAAATCAACCAAATGTGTGATTCTCTAGTGATGGCCTTTGAAGACTGGGGGATGATAGGAGAGTCCGGAGTAGAGTCCAGCTGGGAAATGGAGGAAGAGAAAATGGATGCGTAGATAGAAGAAAGTGGCAGCACCAGAGGTACTGGTGAAATAACGTAGTCCGAGGAGAGTAAGTGTGAAGGGGCACAGTACAGTGTCCACGGAACAGTGCATGCAATGATGGAAGCAGCAGTAAAGGGGAATGTGCGATCATTCAGTAAAGTTATGCAAAAAGAATAGGAATCATCCAACCAACCCTCAACGTCATCATCCTCAGGCAGGTCCTTGTCGGACTGAGGGTGCCAGGAGAGACCATCGGGGCTGATATGCTTTTCAGCTGGAATGTGATGAAGTTCAAAGTGGAATAAAAGAATGCCAGTGATCCACTGGTTGATGGTCACATTCAGCTGAAGGTCCGGGTTGTTAATCATACCCTTAATGTACTTCGTGTCCATTTCAATGATGAGATTGGTAACACCAAAAATGAAAACATGGACTGCCTGGAGTGCCCAGAACAGACTGTACAGCTTGAGCTTAGCCTGGAAGTACTGGCTTTTGACATTCGTCAAGCTGATGGAACAAAACCAGTTTGGATAGCATTTGCCATCCTCACCTTGCTGTAAAAGAATGAAGCCAATAGTGATAACGGAAGTATCAACGGCAAGGACAACCTCCCAACTGGACTCATAGTCAAGCCAGCGGAGCACTGGGGACCTAATGATCTCATCCTTCAGACAATTCATCGCATTGCACTGGGCATCACCCCATTTGAAGGGAACACTCTTCCGGGTCAAGTTGACCAATGGACAGGAAATAGTGGCAAAGTCACAGATAAAAATATGAACGACTCTGCAGGTCCCAAGGAACCCATGGACTTGTGTCAAGTCCTCGCACTCCAGCCAGTCCCGGATCTTCTGGATCTTGGCCTCATGTGCAACTCAACTGTCAAAAGTACACTTGTACCTGACGATAGTGGTGTCCGGAGTGGTGAGGACGAACTTCTTGGCAGAGACCATAGCTCCGACATTTTGCAGGTGCTGAAGGATGTGGTGAACAACTTGTAGATGTTCCCATATGAATCTCCATATACTGGAGTTGGTGGGGATGGTTTCATAGGTGCTGTCCGGATTCTGGTAGTGAGTAGTGCCAGACTTGACCAGTAGGTCATTGACAAATGGCATGGTGTGATGAGGAATTTTGTCCTGTAAAATGAAGGCCATATCGGCCTGATAAATCTGGACGGCATTAGTGTGACCCATCAGAAGAGTGGTGAGATGATGAGGTCCAAGTGGACTGTTGAACATAGTCATGTCCCAGAAGTCAATGTGCAGCAGACACTGGTCATAACCTGTGAACAGGTCCATCAGACCATAGACCATGTATCCACCAAACGACTCGGCCAGATGCTCAACGAAGGGGGGGACAGAGGAGTCCTGGATGGTGATGGCATTTAGGGGTTGGAGGTCATGGATGAGCTGGAGAGTCTTGCCGTCCTGCTTAAGCACACAGAACCAGTGAGACTGGTAGGCAGCGGCAGACGGTTCATAGACTCCAGAGGCGATCCGGTCCTTGATGATTTGGATGGCTTGGTCCCATGAAAATGGTGGTATGGGAATATTGCAAAGGATCCATAGCATATGGGGGACCATTGGAATCTTGACCAGTGGGAAGTACCATTCGTCTAAGTGACCTCACTTGGTTGGAATCCAAGCAAAGGCCGGCTTGTGGTTCTGGACTAACCACTGGACCAACTTGAGCTCCTCAGGCCACAGCCATTTGGCCAGGTCGAGGTTGAGTGCGTCAGTGCATTCCTGTGTAAATCGAGTTCCTGGCACGAAGTCCAGGGGGTTAGCAGGTAATGGAATAAGACCGGCAAGAGGATTGTCCAGTAACTGGTGCAGAACGTGGTACTCCTCCTCTAGAGGAGCCACGACTGACCAGACCTTTTTAGCAACCAGCTTGTAAGCCAGTGAATGGGAAACAGGATCAAAGGTGTAGAGGGAAAAAAGTGCGAGAATATGGGATGAAGACAGGGCAGACTGGGTAGATGACAAAAAATCATAGGCAGATGAAGGAGTAGCAGTAGGTAAGTCTGAATGTGAAATGTGGAAACAAGACTGGGGCAGGGATGCAAATGGAATGTACAAGGCAGACGAGTAGAAAAACAAATTGCAAGGTCCATCGGCATCTGCAAGACCCATCTCAATAACAGACTTGTGATTAGTGCAGAACAGACCATGTCAGCAGCATGGACATCCTTTGGTCCAAGCGTGCATCGGCAGTTTGTATACTTTGCCTGAGTTAGGGTCTCAGAGTGTGATAGTCTGTGTGCCATCAGGGAAATCATCAGTGGATGTGCTCATAAGACAATGAAAAGGTCAGCTGAGTAATAGATCAAAGTTACCCCTGGGGACTACTTGAACCTGGAGACAAACCTTGCCGGCTCCGAAGTCCAGGTGCAGGTTCTCGATGACACCAATGGTTGACTCGGTGCTAGCATTAGCATTCAACATTGTCATAACATGGTCCGACTGGACCGAAAGACTGAGGTCCATCCATACCTGTTTAGGCATAGCAACTATCTCTGAACTGGTGTCTAAGACTGTGGTGATGGTGCATCCGGTACTGAGTACCTTTGCATTGAGTGACCATAATGGAATGCTGTGATGTGCCACAATGAGGCCATCATCGTTCCAGTGAACTTGGTCCCCAAATTCACACTCCACAGCACCAGGGTCATGACTGGCGAGTTCGTTGACCTGTATGACGTTAGTAGACACAGGAATATGCTTGGTAGTAGAAAGCTCCCAGAGTTGCTTGCAAACCTCTGGGGCGATGGACATGAGTTCTTTGACCGGAATTGAGATGGAAGTCTTGAGGACCCAGTCTAAGACATGCTTCAGTGTGGTCTCGTCTTGTAGGGGAAAGGTATATCTGAATTGCCCAGTTGGGGTGATAGGAGCAATGTTAGTATGATTGGAGCAAAGAGGGATGTTACTTTTAGGCATGGATGGGGTTGGCTGAGATGCCAGTGGTGCTGGGGTTGCAGGCCTCGACACTCCAGATGGCATAGTACGAGCTGCTGAGATTGCCAGAGATATGATCTCCTTGGCAACTGCAGTCAGACGCAGAGCTGGGTGACTGGTCTTTCGAGAGGGCACCTTGATGCCATCAAAGCGGGCTCACTTGCCTTTATCTTTAGCCTTGTTGGCCTGGAAACTAGCCCAGGCCTTGGCGATATATGGCTGAAAGTCGATGTTAGCGAGGGCAGGATCAGCATCAATGTCTGGATCTTCGACCAGAGCCATGAAGACCAACAGTTCGATGTCTAAAACAGCGTCAGTGTTAGGACAAGTGAGTGAAAGGAGTCCCACAGTAACAGTAGCAGTGGTAGAGGTAGTGACCAGAGTAGTCATCCAGTCTAGGCTGTCTCAGAGGCAGCGAGTACTGGGCATGCGTGGAATACGTCTCCCATTAGGGAGGTAGAGCCAGCCGTCTGTGCCTTGGGTCACCTTTCCGGACTGTACATATGCCTCAATGTGAGGGCAGTTGCCCATGAAGTGAGTGGGGTCATCGCAGAACACACAGTTCCGGTGGACTGCATGCTGCATGGCCATGTTTTCTTGTTTTATGGCTGGGGCAGTGACAGGAGCTGCAACCGGTGCTGCTGCTAACAGAGCAGCTTAAGGAATAGTTGGTACCAGAGCTGGCATAGCCCAGGCAGGGTAGTATGGCTGTGCTGCAGGAAGAGTGCAAAGAGCTGAGCCTGTTAGTAAAAATTTCATGGCATCCACAACATCGTCAACCGGATAAGGGTCTGAAGGGTGATGCGCGGTCATGGTAATAAGTAAACATTGGTGGACTTGGGTCTCAAGATCGGCTGGTAGACCAGCCAGAAAGAGAGCATCATAATCAAGGTCAGAGAGCTTCCTGGCGATGATTAGGAGCTGGGTGATCTTCAGGAACTTCCATTGATACTCGCCGAGTTCCTCTAAGGTTCTCATTGGCTTTGCCCTGTATTCCTGAACCAAGTATTGGATGTCAGCTCAACAATATCGGTTAGCTCCTTCATAACTGGGGTATAACTTTTTAACCGCATCAACGAAGTGAGCCCATACTGCAGGAATGACGGTCACTTCTCAGAGAAGTTCCCATCCTTCCGACTCTTTGAGGTTGGTATACTGTATAGCAGTGCGAATCATTTTGGCTTCTGTGATACTGGCAGCTGTGCCGAGTAGTTGGACATCTTCAAGGAAGTGTGGCAATAAGGCCGGCGTCTTCCCATCAAACTTCAGGGTGTTCTGGGTGCCACGTAGAGGCATCTGTGGCAGTTGCTGGTTCATCGGAGGTGCTGGTGGCATAGGGTAGTGAGAGCTAAGAGGAGGAAGAGAGAGAGAGAAAGGTGTAGATGGGAGTACAGAGGAAATGGTGGCAGAGGACAGTGTTATCGATTGAGCTGGTGTTAGGGCTGGCAGAAGTGGTAGGTCTAAGTATGAAGTGGCAGATGATTCTAGGAGATAGGAGAGGGATGGGGTCGATGATTCAGTAGATGATGGGGACGATGAGGAATGTTCAGAGGATAGTGGTGTGAGTGGTGAGGAAAAACGGGAGATGGGGAATGATGATTCTCTCGGCAGCATGGACTGTATAAATGCCCTGGGGACCTGACCACTGAAACTCGGGAGCTCAGGTAAATCTCCCTGAGTTCAATTAGGGTCAGCAGTCTGGGCAGTAAGGGTCTGTAAAGAGACCAGTGACTGTTCGTTAGTCTCAAACAGTGAAGGGGAATGGTTGCATGATGCAGTGGACCAATTGGAATGGTCTATACTTAGTGGCAACGGGTCAGAGTCGTGGTCCAATGGATGACTGATGTCAAACTCGGATAATTCAGGGAGGTCGGAGCAGTTGTGTCGAGCATTGTGAGGTGAGACCAGTTGCAGGAATAGAGAATCTTTGCTAATTTGCAAATTCTGGAAATGGTCAAGAAAATTTTCGAGTTCTTGTCGTTGGGTGGTAGGTCAAAGACTTCAGCATCTGGAGCCTCTTTGTGAATCCCTCGTGGTGGGCTCCAGTTGTAAAGATCCTGCCAAGGCTGGAGGGACTTGAGAAGCATAGCCTACAAGTCCTGGCCAAAGGAAGGGTGAGGAGAGCGAATAGGTTTGCCCCAAAAGGGATTCCGGAGAAGAGGAAGGTCAGAAACAAAGTCCGGAGGACTCTACCAAGAAGTCCAGTGAAGACCAGACGGAGAACGTATGGGCGACAGTATGACCGGTAGACCGGTCGACAAAAGCATTGTCAGTGATGGAGGAAAAGAGATGTAGACGTTGGGCATTGGACATTGGATGTTGGCAGAGACGATGATGATAGCGTTTAGTGTAGTTCGGACATTGTGAGCAAAAGGTAGCTGTGTTGCAATATGCAATACAAAGATTTTATGGACTGGGCATGCCCATGTCCACAACTACAGCCTAAGCGGTACTTAAGCAAAGTCAAAGATTAGCATTTGAATGATGGGAGAAAGTTTGATGAAACAAAGATGACCCTTTCGGGCTGCCATGAAACTCTAAGGTATGGGACTGATAAAGCCAAACAGCCTGGTGATAGTCGTTCATAAGTAAGAGTAAAAACAAAAGTTATCATAGTTGACAAAGGGTAGAAGTAAAGTAGGGTAAGTAGGTAAGAATGAGTCGTATGGAAGAAGTAGTAAGGTGGAACAAATGCAAAGTAAAAGGAGATGGACTGGAGTAGTCCGGGTGAGACTGACAGTACCAGAGTACCAGTCTTACCACTGGACTTGGGCAGAGTGATGGACGGAAGGTCAGTAAACATAGGAAGGAGTATGTGTGCGCTGTAATGATGGATAATTGGGCGATATGTCCATAGAGATGCACCGCTCTCTACACTGTCACAAAGGCATGGTGGTCAATGAACTTGTTGATATAGAACAACCGGAAATGGTTGATGAGTTGTGTGGATGGATATCTTGGGATGGGAGCCGTGGTGCCACAGAAAAAACAGGAATCATGTGCACTGCACAAAAAATGGAGTTAACATGGATAACTGCAATCCTTGGTTGTCTCCCTGCCATCACGCTATGCTTGACCACCCACATGCCAGTGTCATCATTTGGGGTGTCACTGACATGGTCAAACCAGGATATGATAGCACAAGGGTACAATGATCCCTAAAATGAGAATGAAAAGAAACAAAGTACACATGCAATGTTCATTCCCTGGAAGTCTGGGAGGTTCGGATTCATGACAACAAAGACACAGTCTTGATGGGGGCCTTTATTCCTCCAGTTGGAACAAGCTCGGATGTACTCTTGACACATCCCTCCTATCCCACATAAGTCGCTTGAAGCGTAAAATGTTGAGGATGCTGAGTTGAAAATAGATATCTTCCCTAGAAAGAACAGGCAAGTGGAACAAGGCTGATCATCATCAGAATGGATTTTCATGTGCAGAAATGACCGGACAAGCTGAGGAAGGTGCAGGATCCTGAGTTTCTTGGCCAGTTCTGGAACAGTCTTCACACAATTATGTTCTGTGTGTGGGACATCAGAGTCAAATGTGAGAGCAAAAAAATGCACCACATATGAGGGATCTTTGCAAGTTGTACAAATGCATTGATGTAAGGACCATCTACTGGCTTGGAGTCATCTGGTTCTTCCAGTTGGCTTGCATTCTCCTCAGGAGGTAAAAAGTCTTCTTGGACCAGCAGAGCATTGCACTGTTGATCCAATCTGCACTGCATATCATTGCACTGGACTTAACTATTGTTATAATTTGTTCCCCAGCTCAAATGACTCAATTACAGACCTATGACATCCAGAATATTGGATCTACTAGATGACTCTCCTGCCCGTGGGATGAGCATACCGCATGCCTGAAAGTTGATCCGGGCTGATGTGAGTTTATCAAGTCATTGGTTGATGATGAGCATCTGGCTCAATGCTTGATGATGGCTTGAGCATCGGTATGGCATCTTCACTGCTTTAATGTGCTTCGACTCTGTGATAGAGGAACATAGTCCATTTGGCACCCCAAACTGCTTAATCAGTTTGAAGTAATGTGAAAGGGAATGTTGGTGAGGAAGTGATAGGGATTGCACAACCCTGGAGTTCTTGAATACCTGGCGATAATGATGGAAATGCAAGAGTGCATCTTGTAACTGTATGAGGTCAAGCTTTGTAATGATGTCCTTGTGTACCAAGTAGCAAAACTCAAGGAAAGCACGGAATGTCTGCAGCATGTCATGGGGGACATGGCCTTCAATAGCAGCTAGGTAGACCTAATAACAAATTTCAGTCAATCGAGCTATACTCTAAGGGTGCATTGACTGACCTTCATCAAAGCCTTTGAGTCATCCTCTGTCCATTGTTTGAAATGGCAACCTTGAGGGAATCGACGGAGGCTAGCAAATGAAGCCACTGAGGCGATGCTGATGAACAACTCAATCTTGATGCTAGCAAAGATTTGATAGAATGTACTGGCAGTCAATTTCATCCAGAATGGTGTCAGCTTGTTTTTTTCTGTACATTTGAACTAAGTACTTTTCCATCCAATCGACGAGATGGTCCTTAAACATGCCCTTAATCAGTTGATGTAAGATATCAGGGGAGAGCAGGCAATATATGTCGGCTCATGGAAAGTCATTTGTAAAAGACTGCATTTAATGAGTATCATTGAAATAAAGATATTGAGATGAACTTACCACAAGATCACCCACAATATCAAATTTGTCCCATAGAACATCCATGTCCAACTCATTGATCAGCAGGTTAGTATGTTCATGTGATCATGACAAACCCCCTTCATCGAGATTTGTCCAGTACCCAAAACATCTTTTATTATTAGGTTAGTGTTTAGGATAGCGAATATACTTAAAGAATATATGATAATGCACCTTGCACACCAATTACAAACAATACAGGCCAACAAGGCCTGTTCCTCATAGTCA